>VXBC01006898.1:1381587-1409359 GCA_013399945.1 Ploceus nigricollis | reverse complement strand
ATTAAGCCAGTCACAGCAGTCCTTAAGATACATCTTCTATCGCATTTAAGTTATGAATTTTTACCTGAATCTTAACGTAGAAAATGATCCTCTTTCTGGAAAGAAGAATAAAGCCTTGTTTATTGTTGCTACTGACATAAGCTTTTAATTTATATTTGTGATCACAGTCTATTTTCTGGTTTGTTTTGTTTTTTGTTTTTTTGGTTTTTTTTTTTTTTTTTTTTTTTTTTTTTTTTTTTTTTTTTNTTTTGTTTTGTTTTGTTTTGGTCTTTCACCAGAAGAAAAAGTCTGGCTTCAAAAGCTTTTTTCCAGCTCACAATAATCTATTTCATTCTAACACAATCAAAAAATGTTTGAATAGTAATTGACTTATAAGGACTCTTATGCATCTTCCATAGCAGCAGAAACTTGATACATTGATACACTCTGCTTATACTTCATACCTAATAAAATATCTAGATTACTTTTCTGCTGTGGAAGCCTCAATAAAGAAGCTGTAACCTCTGGGGGAAAATACTGAAGCGCTAAAATACAATTTGTTAGTTAGTTGAAAGATGGCAATGGTCCTTTTGACTATATTTATACTAATAAACTGAGCAGGTCTGGAGACTGGTTCACACAAAATATCAGACTGCTTTGTTGCTCAAATGCCTCTTAATACATACCTCTTACTAGAGCAAGAAGCATCCTCTCAAGCAAACTCAGGTACAGAGGGGGCACAGGTTAAACAAGCTGTTATTTACACCCATATGAATAATTCCTTCATTTTCTGGAATGAAAAAGAGTATAAACCATATGGATAGGGGATCTGTTAAGGTATCTGTCTTCACGGACAAAATGTATGTCCTGTCTCTTTGTGTGGATGTAGAAATTTTTTGCATTTAAAATATTTTGATAAACTGCCTGCAGAATGTTTTCATGGAAAATCCATATATTTTTTTTCCAACTGTTATTTGTTTGTTTCTCTGATTGTTTTGTTTTATGGTTACTTGGGTTTACATTTTCGCTTTTGCATTTTTGCATGAGCTTGGTCTCTCCCTCTTTCAAAAGGAATGATTACTTCTTTCTGAAGACAGAGATTTCTTCTTTTTCTAGTCTTTTGACACAGAATACTTTGTGTAGAACCTGTAGTTTCTCTGAAGTCTTATCCTGATTATTTCTTATTTTTCAACACCTTTGATCCAAGTGCTAGCATGAAGCATTAGTATAACAAAGTAATTTTATGACAGCTTCTTTATGAACTTTACATTTAACATTTGCTATGAGCCACACATTAGTATTTGACATTGCTTCACAATGAGATGTGGAGGAGTCTAGGCTATGATTCTTTTTGTTTCCCTTTTGGAATACTGAGGATACTATAGACAAATATCCTTATTGTCTTTTCTTAGGGCCTTCAAAATATCTTAACTGGGGACCAGGTTAACCCTACTGTACCATCATGTTTGCCTTCACAGGCTACCTTTAAACACTTCTGGGATCAGGGAAAATAACAGAGTGACAAGTGAGACCAGTGCCTGATGAAGTTCATAAGCTTTTTGCTCATAAAGAGGACAAAAAGATGGATCACCTGAATCATCTTTGAGCAGCTACAGAATCACAGTTCTATACTAGAATGCTTTCAAATGTGACACTGTTGTCTTTTGCCCAATTCTTTTTCATGTTTGAGGCTCTCTCTACATGGCTCTAAAACTGAGAACATGTAGTGAAGGTGTTGGTATAACACTTTGTAACTCCCAAGCCATTTAATTTTCCTAAATAATTTGAGATGCTTTCATATCTCTTCTGCTCTTCGAAGTTGTTTCCGTAAGAATAGGAAAAAGTCCCACATTAAAATATTTTAAGATCTTGAAAATAGGAAATATGTACCTTACCTTCCTATTTTAAATTAATGAAGTGATGGATCTATAATGATAGCTGTCTGATTATGCCCTGATTTAAGAGTAAGTTCTCCTGCATCATATACAGTAAATTAAACAGATTTTCTCTTTTTAAAACTGAATAAATGGGTTAGGGAAGAAAACCAAAGTATTAGAGAAAAACCTGTTATGTTAGAAATCCAAAATATGCTAGTGAAGTTCCACTTGTCCCACTAACAGCAAAGTCAATATGCCTACAAGCACAGAGTAATGACAGTAAAGAATAATTTGAATAGCCTTTTATAGGAACTATAAAATACTTTCCCATTATAAAAAATCAACCTAATTTAAATTACTGAATTTTGGGTAAACCAACTATAAAAGCAGGTGTGAACTGGTAAAATACAGCTTGTATGGCCNTACCTTTATACCATATATTTAGTTTATATATTTATATATATATATACATATATATATATATATTTAGATGTATAATTGTGTTAAGTAATATCTGGGTATACACACAGACATGGATGAATGACCCCATCTTTGTTATAAATTTCTCCATTTTTAACTAGTTGCTGATAAGAAATCATCATTAGTTATAACATATATAATGAAAAATTGTTGTGGCACTTCCTTTAAAGAAGCTAGTGGGAAGAAGCATGACTCATAGTCACACAAAAATTCCTACAGACACTTGTTAGGGTGTATTTTTGGTTTCACACTTGTATAGACTTCTGCACAAATTAATAATGTAGTCTTTTTACATAATGTATATGGCAAAAAATAATTTCTCAGTGCAATGAGGAGCCAACATAAATCAGTCTGTTGTCTAATAGTAAAGAAACCATGGCATTTGGTGAAGAAATAGAAAACTAATATAATCTTAGGACTCACTGCTTCTATCTGGACTCATGAATTTTATTGCTGCTGTCTAGCGAGAAAGGAGAGTGAAAATACTTTATTGTTCTGTGTAGCTAATGTAGGTGCTGAAGGAAGAAATAATCATTAAAAGGCTGCTGTTCTTGCTCATACACTCATGCATGAGCAGGAGCAAGCACATGGAGAGAGTGAGAAAATTCACTAACCAGATTTCATCTGCTTCTGAAGTGCGCAAAATAGGGCTAAGCCTCCTCTTATTTATATCAAGAATCAAAGAGGGTTTCAGCTTTGTTTTGCAGAGCACACTATTTATTTTAAACAAATATTTACTTTTGTTTTTCCTTACTCTATTCCTCTTTCTCTATGTTTAAAAAATACTCCAGATTCTGGTCTTCCCTGTATTACCCTACAGCCAAACTCTTTTGAAGTGAAACTCAGAACACTTGAAGAAAACAGTTGAAGAAAAAAGTCTTTCAGTCCTATCAATGATCACAGACCAAGGGAAGCCAAACTGTGATACTCAGGTGTACTGTTCTGATAGGCCTTTAATTTTGAAACACAACAAATATGGAATTCATTTCCCTTAAAAGGGATAAATGTATGAAATTTTTGGAGGAATGTTAGCTGAGTAAGAGTACAATTAAATACATGCAAGGGTCACAAAATCAATAACTAATAAAGTTACTTTCAGACTGGAGTATTACTAGGTCTTTTCTCAGGGTATTTAATGGTCATATCACTCCAAAGTCCACCCAACTTCATATTGAGAAGTAAATATGAATATATGTTTCTAAATTCAAATTTGTGTTCCTAAGTAGCTTTTCATACTAATTGATGATGATTCTTTCTGACAGTCCTGTAAAATTAGTTGTAAAACACTAGAAATTATTTTGAATTCTAAAACCCAGTATTGAGGAAAATAAGATCAGTCCCCTATTTTCAAACAGCAAAGAGACACGAAGGAAAAAAAAAAGATAAAATGGTAAGTAAATAAATATACTTAAAGGAAGAAGAGTAAAATGAATATGGTATCTTTTAATATGTGGAAAACTATACCACCCTTGGTGATAGAGAATTAATTCAAAATGCTATTATACATCTTCTGAGATGACTTTTCAGGAAGGAAAATTTGTTTCATAATAAATATCTCGTTAACCTAAGTATCACTTACAGCAAAAGAGAGGGGGGTGCTTTAGCCATCTGGTTAAAAAGAGTATAATCAGTAATTTTCCACAGCTGTTTACTTTGATTCTAAATGTTTTGAAAACGGGTAGCACATTTCATCTAAGACACAGAACTGGAGAGACAGTACAGGTGGTAGGCTCTCTCTCAGCTCCAACATGAACTTGCCACCTCACTCTGAGAAGACACATCCATCTTCTTTTCATTTATAACAAAGAGTCTTTCAAGGCTTGCTTATACTGTGAAGCCTCATTCTGTGTTAGTGATGCCCATGTAAGTCCTAGGTTGTTGGTTATAGGTGTAATGAATCATTAAGGGTCACGTGATGATATTACTCTACAGATCTATCACATGTATAGATAACACTGTATTTAGTGAGACAGAGCCCTCTCCAGAACAAAAAAAAATAGCTAATTTCCTGAGACATGGAAAAGGCTGAGATACTCAGTGATTTTTTTCCTTACTCTTTACTAGAAAGTGCAGCAGCCACACCATTCAAGTTGCAGAAAGAAAAGGCAGTAACTGGGAGAATGAAGAACTGCCAGCTGTAGGAGAAGATAAAGTTCTAGAATATCTCGGGACCCCAAAGGTACACAAGTCCCTGAGATCTGATGAGATGCATCCTTGGGTCTTGAGGAAGCTGGTGGTTGAAGTTGCTAAGCCACTGTTCATTATACTGTGATGTTGTGGTGGTCTGGTGAAGTCCCCACTGAGGGAAAAAGAGAAATATAACCTCATTTTTTAATAAGAGAAAAAAAGGAAGTACTAAGGAACAGTAGATCAGACAGTCTCACCTCAGTGCCAGCAAGATCATGGAGCAGATCTCCTGGAGTCTATACTAAGACACCTGGAAAATAAGGAGATGATTTATGATAGCTGACACGGCCTCTCTAACGGCAATTTGCGTCCAGCAAATTTGGTGGCATTCTATGACAAGCTTACAGTCTTGTTGGATGACGGAAGAGTAACAGATGTCATCTACCTGAATTTGTGTAAAGCAGTTGGCACTTTCCTGGACAACATCCCTGTCCCTATGGCATGGATTGGATGGACCACTCTGTGGCTCTTCTGGGGTCTGGCTAGTTGGTGAGTGTCCAAGCGCCAGCTAGCTCCCNGGGGGGAACAAGGAACATACCAACAGAGAATTAACTTTAACAAATAACCTTTAACTAATACAATTAATACTAAACGCACTGCCACACCACTCAGTGGATAATGAATTGACACTCAAAGCATTGAAGTCAAGAGCTTGATGTCCACGTAGAGACCAATGATGANGTTTGCTGTTCTGTAGAAGTTTTACTTGCAAACCAGGAACTCTAACAGAGGATAGCAGGGACCAGAATCAATCGGGGGTTGGCTGTGCAGCAGGTTATATAGGGAAGGGATGGAGAGAGGAGGATCTCTCCCAAACCAATAGGGTAACAGTGCAAGGGGATTACATCAGGGCTTCCGTCCTATAGGGACACAACTGGGGAGGGGAAAGCTCTTCAAAACCAATCAGTATACAGGGCAGGGGTGATGGACACAGAACATTCGGGAAAGAACTGGGAGGGGTAACTTGATAGACAATGGGGTGATGGGCTTTATAAGGTAGGAGAGGGGAGGGGATACAAGATTGACATCAAACGACAGGACTGAGTGGCGGGAAAATCGGGAGAAAAACAACTTGGAACATACTATTCTGAGGGGAGAACATAGGGGGGAACAAGGAACATACCAACAGAGAATTAACTTTAACAAATAACCTTTAACTAATACAATTAATACTAAACGCACTGCCACACCACTCAGTGGATAATGAATTGACACTCAAAGCATTGAAGTCAAGAGCTTGATGTCCACGTAGAGACCAATGATGATGGTGTCCCTCAGGGGTCAGTGCTGGGACTGGCATTGTTTGACATCTTTGTAAGCAGCATAGACAGTGAGATTCAGTGCACTCAGCACATTTGTCCATGACTCCAAGCTGTGTGGTGTGAGCAACATAAAGAAGGGAAGAGATGCCATCCAGAGGGACAGGCTCTACAAGTGGGACCATTGTGAACCTCATGAAGTTTATCAAAGCCAAGTGCGAGGTCTTGCATGTTGTTCAGGCTAATTCCAACCACAGATACACTCTGGGCAGAGAATGGATTGAGAGCAGCCCTGAAGAGAAGGACTTGGGAATATGAATTGTTGCGAAGAGTGACATGACCGAGTAATGTGTGCTCACAGCTCACAAAGACAACTATACCCTGAGCTGTATCAAAAGCAGAATGACCAGAATGTGGAGGGATTTGATTCTGCCCCTGTACTCAACTCTCCTGAGACCTCATCTGGAGCATTGCATCCAGCTCTGAGGCCCTCAGCATAAGAAATATGTACCTGTTGGAGGAAGTCCAGAGGAGTGCCTTGAAACACCTCTCCTGTGAAGATGGGCTGAAAGAGATGAGGCTGTTCAGTTTGGAAAAGAAGAGGCTCCAGGAAGGCCTGATTGCAGCCTTCCGGAACCTAAATTTGGGCAGGGACTTTTCAAAAGGGCATATAGTGATAGGACAAGGAGAAATAGCTTTAAAATGAAAGTGGGTACCTTTAGATCAGATACAAAGAGGACATTCTTTACAGTGAGGTTGGTGAGACACTGAAACAGATTGTACAGAGAAGCTGTGGATGCTGCTTGACTGGATATGCTCAAGACCAGTTAGATGGGGCTTTGAGTCACTTGGCCTAGTGTAAGGTGTCGCTGTCCATGACAGAGGTCTTGAAACTAGATAATCTTTAAAGTCCCTTACAAGCCAAACTATTCTATCACTCTGTAAATGTTCATTCTTTAAAAATCACCATGAAATATGACATTTTGAGTGAGGTTCTAGTCTTGAAAGAGGGTGGTATCAATTTCCATGTATTAAAAGGGATTGCATACACTACACAGCTGTTGTACCTAATCCTTACAAGCAGTGAAGCTAATTAGCCTTGGCACAGCAACACACTGACATTGCTACGTTGCTTGGGTTCTGTCAGAGTAGCTCAGGTATCTCCACAGAACTGCACAGTTCAATGCAGGCATACACAACAGGAATCAAATTCTCACTTCCCATACTCCACTGCTTAGATAAAGCCAACTCTGAAATCAAATAATGTCACTAATTAAAGGAGCATTTTTAGCAGAAAGGAAAGTCATGCTAGCAGATTGCAGCTGAATAGGGAGGGGAAAGAAATGATGAGGACACAAACCTGAGAAATAAAATATGAAAAAGAATGTACAAAGTAATGCTTATCATTTTAGATTCTTGTTCTGCCATACAGCTCAATATAATAATTTAAACAAAAAAATATAACATTTCGGATAATATAGTAAATCCTGCAGCTACCATGCGGGTGAACAGCATTCCAGGTGGTTGAGACAAAAGAGTCCTCATAATCTTAAATATTGCTTCTAGTTAACAATTATTTTTTCCTCTGAAACACAATGAAAAATTCCCTTTTCTTACATATCATTCACTTATTTTCTGGAACTTGGCCTCACTTTAGAATAAGCAATGAGAGAAAATTATACAGAAGCACGACAACTTTTCGTAATAAAAAAATTAAATTATCACCTACACTTATATTAGATATTTTTATCTCTACCTATTTTATGTCTATGCAACAGCTAAATATTTTTCCAGAGATACTATCCCTGGTAAATGTTTGCAATACTACTGATATTTTAACTGGACTATGTAGTCTAGACGTTTCCTGAACATGGTCCCAAAAATTCCAAGCGCATACGCGTATGTTAATACTAAGCTTGAAAAATGAAGTTTTATTCCTCTCACCCCAAACTGAGTAGTGCATTTTTTTCTGGTATTCTATGTTGATTTCAATGGCACGTGGAAAATATTCAAACTGGGAGCAGTAACTCATTTAATTTGTCCTTTACTCTAAGCAAGCAGGATTTCAGCAAGTCTGACTGGCAATGTGCTGTCTGAATCCAATGCATGTCTATGCCTAATTTGTCTCAAAAGATTTTTAAAACAGCTGCCAAGGCAACCTGAAAAGACTTTTGGCTTTTCAAGTCTCCTGTGGAGGGGGCAGGTACCAACAGCTGCAAATACCACAGGCAAGCAATCCAATCCCACATTTGGGATTTGGTTCAATCTTGGACCATCAATAAATGATTCTTGGGT
This sequence comes from Ploceus nigricollis, assembly GCA_013399945.1. Classification (NCBI taxonomy): domain Eukaryota; kingdom Metazoa; phylum Chordata; class Aves; order Passeriformes; family Ploceidae; genus Ploceus; species Ploceus nigricollis. Next base: position 1,401,282 of record VXBC01006898.1, on the reverse strand, counting down.
GGATAAAGGGCTCAGAGAGCTCACCTCTCTTTCTTTCTATGGTGTAAAGAAAATAGAAGTGGTAGAAGCAGATTGACACAAACCCTTCCATTCCTACATTACGTAGGGTTAATGGCTCTTACTGTCCTGGATCATGCTGAATGATGCTCCCTGGTTTACTGAGGAATAGTTTGAACTGCCTTTGAATAATTCTGAATAATTTGAATAATTCTGTGTATGTTTATACTATTAGATTGACACCGTAGAATCACTGGCAGAAGCTGGTTTTCTGATTTCCTCTTTGGTTCTGTACTTTGTCACCATAGGTAGCATGGAAAAAAATTGAAGGTTTTCGGTGGAGCAGGTCACCAAAAATTCCTCCCTGTCTTTTATCTTCTTCCTTTTGACCTGAATTCTTTTTGAGTGATGTGTCATAGAGCTTCTGGCAACATTATACCTGCCATTGTGTTACAACCAAAATACATCAAGCCCTTCAGGCAGTAATCAATTGTTTTCAGTTTGTGAAAGCAATCAGAAAATCTGCACTCACAACATTAAAATAATGGGAATGCTTAAGCAATACAAGTAATTTTAACATGACCCAGCTTCCACTTTAGAATCAGGAATAGTGAATGGAAAAAGGGAAAAAATCTAAACTGATTTAAATATGTGCTCTTGTAGGAGGAAGACCAACTGAAATAGACACCTTGGTTGAAGGTGCGATATCTATTGCATAGGAGGAAGTCATACCCCTGTCAACATTTTTTTTCATATTCTTACATCTCACAGTTTTTGGCCAAAGTTGCTGCTAGTCAAAGTCTGTTTTTAGAAAAATGTTTCTCTGTCAGAGCATGGTGGGGGAGATGCTTTTAAACTCTGTGTCTGTGTGTGTGTGTGTGTGTGTGTGTGTGCGTCTATTTGAAAGGCTGTTATCAGCATGTCAGGGTGTGTGGCTTTGGCGTCGTCTGGCTGTGAAGCTACACAATGCATCCTATGTAAGATTTGCAAGTTGATCTCATTTTAAACCAAGCCCTTCATACCTACTATCAAGGGTGACAGGTAGAGGGAATTTTCAACTAATTCATTATTTTTTTCCCTGCAATTCAAACTCAGCTTAGTATCAATGTACCAACTCAAGTTACTCCACTTCCCTTTTATCAAATATTTTAAAATTGAAAGGCGCTGAAGAATATTTAAAAATTATTTCCTTTGCCCAAAAACATGACAGCAAACAGAATAATGGATAACTCAGTGTTAGTAAATATTTGGTATGCGCTTAAGCTAACTACCTTAAGCTAAGTATGAGTAAATGCTATTTTCTTCCTTACTGAATCAAAATAAGAACTAGGTAATCTCTTTAAAGAAGATGCCTAGATGTTTAATTACTCTCATAGTCATATTTATTTGTGTACTTTGAGGTATATTTTGTGGAAGAAAAGTTTGTGATGCAGTTATAGCTGTCTCTCTTCTTGTGTGGCCTTGTAATTTCTTTTATCTTGTGATCTGATGTTTGCAAAACTCTTACATTTTCTAAACTGGCCAGACCTCATGCTCCCCCAAAAGGGAAGTTGAGGATGTGCATATCTTTGATAAGAGGGTACGAATCCCCTCCCCCTAATGTTGGGCCCAGGTGAAATCTTTGGAGGAAAATATGCTGTATCTACATATAAATACACTATATATAGCTATATGCACACATAAAGTATATTCAAAGTAGGTGGCTCTTAATCTCTGATTATGTCAAATTCTGACCTAAATGAAGACTACAGCAAAACTCTAGGATTTTTTGATAAGATATTATTTTATTACTTATCTGGTCAGATGGATATTTTCAGCTGTACTCTGATATACTGACACCTCATGAGGCTGTTACAGCTATATGTACACCAGTAAATTGAAATAATCAATGGTGTAGCATCCATATCTTTTATGATGTCAACATGATTCCTCACAGAATTTTAGACTACAACACAGGAGTAGTCTTAGAAAATATCCAGTTGTAACTCAGGGCAGCCTTTGCTGAAGCCATTTTGACCATATGAATTCAGATTATGCCATGCCATTTACCATCTGGGATAGGTAAAACATGGTCATGATCTATTTTATTATCCTCTGTACACCTCATATATTTTCTATAGAGGACCATTTATTTAAATGCAAGCTATGATGCATGAGTTTTACAATTAGTGAAGAATTTAGTTTCTTAGTTTCTTAATAGTATAGTTCCCCCAGAAAGAGTTTAAGAATAAATTTTAATTTCAATAAAGAGAATTCTCACAGGAATTTTATTAGAAATCTACTGAGCTTCATATTGTAAAATCTTAAAATATGACATTTACTTTTGGCCTTAAATGGTGTACTTTGGTAAAAAACATACTATAAAGAAACTAAAAGTCTTCCGATTTGTGACTCTGACTTAGTATCCAGGACAGATACTTAACCGTGTAACTGACTAAAACTGTGTGGAGCATCTCTGAACTTTAAAGGTATATTGATGTAGTCACATATGCATATGTAAAACATTCTGTCCTTACCTATTGCTTTGATTAAAAAATGTTAATGCAATATTTTATTGACCTGAAACACAAATAAAAGACCGTGCATGCCTCATATCCTCTGTGCACACCTCATATCCTGTTCTTATATATTGCTTTCTACAGTTCACAATCATTTAGAATTTAGTGTATTATAAATTATACTGAAAAAATAAATAGAACTGGTCAGTATCAAATGCATGATCCATGTGCTGTATCTGTGCACAAAGAAGTGTTAAATCAAAGCTCTGACAGCAATCATTTCAAGGCATCTGATACCCACTATTGTGGGTATCAGACATAACAAAATGTGGCTTTTTTCTTGAAAACTCCTACTCTGACTTCCAGGCCGTTTTTGGTAAAAAAGCAATCAATTTCATTGTATACTAATATGAATAAAATTTTAGAATTTGAACAAATGATTCAAACTGAAGAAAATCTTACCTGTTTGTCAGCCTGGCATTTTTCCTATGCATCTTACTCTTGCTTATAGATAACTTTATACTCAGAAATTAATACAGACTTAACTGCAAACTATGCAAATATAACCACAATTCATTTATTGATTTAGGGCACATGTATATGTGTATATACATACATACATACATATGTATATCTATCTATACACACATACATATATATATATATATATGCATACATATATGTATACATACAAATATATACATATTTTTCACTTTAAAATTCTGATACAGTGTTTTACTCTTGCATTAATAACTATTTAATATATTCCACAGCCGCTCTGCCTTTCAGATTTAGCTCAGTGTGAAGATTATTTTTGGCAAACATGGAGGAAAAAAGACAGAAATGTGTATAACATTACAATCTATTATCCAAAAAATCCCCCATAATCTGATTTAAGACACATAAATAGTTAAACAAATTCAATTAGAAGGCTGTTAAAAGTTAACAGAAGACATTTACCAAATGGATTGAGCCAACAAAGAGATATGATCCTCTGTGATCCTGCATAAATTTAAGTGTCATTACATTCTTCATTTACGTCTGGAGAAAATGTAGGAAGGAAAGGAAATCCTAAATTTAGGATTTGTAATCAGAACTAAATAAGAAAAATTCTTGGGGATCTCAAAATTATTTAGAAATGCCCAGGAAAAAGATACCAGAACTACTGTGAAGTTTCTAAATATGCCAACTTTGCTTAAAACAGACAAAAGGTGAAAGAGATTATAGAAATGGTTTGGGGGAAAAAACCGTTGTAATAAAAAAAGGTATCAGCAAACTGCTGTTATCTATGTCACTTTGCTTCTGTCTTGAATACCAGCTGTAGTTCTGATCTCCTCCTCTCTAACAGCACATCTTAGAAAAGAGGTAGAGAGAATTGTGACAAGGATGATCAAAGATAGTGTATAAAAGATGAACATGAAATCATTAAATATTCAAAAGGTTGAATAAGGAATATTTGCTCACAACTTCTGACAACAAAGGACCAAAAAGGAAAACAAATGAAATATTCAAGCACTGTTTACTACGCGCATAATGATATCCTTTTTCAGGAGTGTGGAACTCAGACTCTGGATGACAACAAAGAAGTGTAAATGGATAAATGTTTCATTGTGAATGCAATACTTGCTCTCAGGAAACCTTTATTGTGCATTTCTGGAAGTGGAAAAATTCTGCTTAGGAATTTTCCATATCTACTTGCCTTCTGCTTAAGTTCTTTAAATGTTTCCAGTGGACATATCAGAGCCAGACACTGAAACAAACTGTTCCCTCTCATAAGTCCTAAAATGTGGGGATTCTTTCCATATGATCTTTAATAACCCAAAAATACACATCAATGTACTATGAAATAACCATTTGAGAAAGCACCATTGTCTTTCTGATACATTTCATGCAGATGATTGCCTATAAACATTGCCTTTTGAATTAATTTACCTTTGAATTAAAAAAAAAATTGGTTTTGAATTCAAGTGAAATAGCCATATAACATTTTGGAAGACCAGCACACGGCATGTCTAAAGAAGTCAATTAAATCTTGTGTTCTAGGTCCAAGAAATGATGTCCGCCTTTTAAAAAAATCTTAAATCTTAAAAAATTGAGAAATTCAGATGCAGATAAACTGCATGTAAAAAAAGACATGAGAAAGCAATGTTTCAGTGAGAAGTTATTTGAAGAAGTTTTGATCAGTATTTTATTTAATTTTCTTTTGATAGGTTCTTTAATAAATATATTGAAATATAGAATTGTTTAAGTAAATTTGCATCAAGATTTCATCTAAGAGTTTAAAACTGGCTCTTTCTTTTTTAATTTCTTTGGGAGGACTTCTTAAAGAAAAAAATCCTCATCAATTAAATTGTTTGTGAAATCTGAAGTTAAAGGAGAGATGAACATTAATATTATGCAGGTGGAATTAATTGAAAAAGATTCTCAGGCAAAACAGAAACAGAAAAAGGAGGAAAGCCCTATTTCCCATTTCATGCAACCTAAACTTGGTGAGGGGCAATGAATAGGAAGCCTTTAGATAAGTGATATTTTAATTATGTCTGGAAAGGAGTTCTATGTAAAAGAAGAAATTGTATAACTTGTTATGTTTATTGGTAGCAAAGTGACAATATTTTCATGAATGCAGAAAATATCTCAAGAATTCCAGTGGAAACATACGCTAATGAAATAATAGAATTACTGCCACTAAGTCACCATGAAGTATGATTGGAGACTATGAACATGATATCCTTTTGGCCTCCACTGTGAAATCACAGACCTCAGGTTATATGAATGATATCTTTTATTAAGAATGGATCCAATAATATGAAGTAACTAAGGAGAAGCCTAAAGTCCTGTAAGCATTTGTCTATGCTTTGAGAAGTTTCTGCTGCCTTTCACCTTAAATAATCCATTATTTTAACATCACCTGCACTTCATTACATGTAACCATGTCTGGCATTTCCAAAAAACAGCGAATATCTGTATGGTTCCATTATGAATCCAATTTTCTGCACCGTATATGGTTTAACAGCCATTTTAAATCACATTGGCCAGAAACTTTGCAAGTATATTTTAGAGACTAACATCCTGACCATGGCGTGGAATCCTAGGCTATTTCACAGTGAGGACAATAAATAAGACACATCTGGAAATTCAGAAAACTGTCTTCAGTGTTCATTGGGATCAAGTCTTCTGTATCCGTTTTCACACAGAGATCCTTATGTGTGCACGTACTCACATACATCTGCTGTGGCTGTTAATCACATTGCTACACCAGCTTTTGAATATCACGAAGAAAAGATTCATGTCATGACATTATTACCACATTCTTCAAGAAGTGCAACATCAGGTGGTGCTGCTCAGCTTAGACTTCCAGATTTTCTACCTGTCTTACCATGTAAACAACCTCTTACTTTTGAGTGCAGATAATCCTTTGTTTATTTAAACAAGTAAATGCTTCTGGAACAGCATTTTCATTGAAGGTGCAAACTTCTGACCTGGAAAGATGTTCACAAGCAATAACATTTGCTTTTATCTCTTTTCTATATCTACGAAAGTTTAAAAAGACTCAACATTATTAATTATTTCACTGCAAGAAAATAACCTTGAATAGTGACAGAAGAGTGACAGAATGTAGAGAGATGCTTCTCATATCTGAAATAGATAATAGGAATGTAAGAAGTAAATCAGTAAAAAAAATCAAAAACTAAATTAAAAAAATACATTAATGACATGAGTAGGCATTATACATTTAGAGAGTAAAGTTACTTGAAAACGAATTCATCTGTATTTCAGCTCTGTAAAAATCATCCTGGGATTTCCTTCCTATAGAAAATTCTATCTCTGAAATATCCTTTCACCTCTATTGGAATAAAAATTTAGCAAACTAAAATAGCCTTTGTAATTGCCTCCAGTTGTTTCTCTTTTTTTTTGGGAGGGGTGTTTGTTCTTTTTTTTTCTTTTAAAAAAATGGAAATTACTATAGACTTCTTTTTCAGAAAAAGAAGTACACTTTGGAAAGTTTTTGACTTCTCAAATTTACCTTCCTATGACCTGATTGTGCTAAATGTCAGACTATTTCAATAGGATTAATTTTAGTAAGGAATTAGAGAGCTGTTTAAAAAAACCACATAAAACAAGTACCTTAATTTTTATTTTTTGAGATACAATAGGAGAAAATTAAATGGAAATATGCTAATACCACTAGACAACAAATATAGTAGCCAAGGTTATCTGCTTTCATGTTATCTGTTCTATCCAGTCAGTTAAGATAGAAAAATCAACCCAGACTAAACTTTTCAGTGCAATCTATGAAAATACTGTGATACTGATTCTAGCATGAATTACAACTATATTGAGACCAGGTGCAAGAGAGTTGAGAGAAGTTTACAACTATATTGTGGCAAGTTTTGATTTTTTTTAAATATGTAGCTGTCTTTTGTAGAATCCAAATCTGTAGATGGTCCAGTGCCTCCCTTGAGAAGAGAGTAGCATTTAAATATAATTTTAATTTTTATTCAAATATAATACAGTAAAAAATGATGTAACCTAAAAAATCATCAAAGAAAGTGTAACTCACTTGTTATATATATATATATATTTTATGCTACATATTTGTCAAAGTGCCAGTGATTGTATAATCAGAAACCCACAAAATCAGACACCCAGTTTAGAAATCAATACCTTTCTTTTATCAGTTCTGTCAATATTCTGATATTTTTGTGTACATACATTCTACTATGTATGAGGTGAAAAAGCTTCATCTTAATATGTACTGAATCATTACGGAGTCATGGGCAAAAATAATTGTTCATTCCCTGCTCTTAGCAACAATATCCTCTGCTCCATTTTCATCATAAGCCCATAACACCTCCATAGCAGCCAGAGCAGCTGCCTGCAAGGAGGACAGAAGTTTGGCAAGTCCTTAATTGATCCATTGATTGTGCTGATATGATTTAGTGGTGTGCTGCAGAAGCTGTCCAAGACCACATGACTGCAGCCTGCCCTCCCCAGGCTGGCACTGAGGGCTCTGCAGACCACAGCTGCTGTCACTCCCAGCTGGACTGTTCATATTAACACAAGTTTGCCTGTGTTTAATAGTAATTACAAAGAAGACATGCATTGCTCTTTAAAGGTCAGACCTGTTTTTCTCTCCAGTCGTTGTGGTTCTGCTGAATATCTTTCACCGTTACTGACAAGGAATGAAAATGAAACAAACCTGTGTATGTAACTGTAAAAGAAAACGGTGTTTTCCAGTTTTCTTCTTTGAACAACCTGTGCACCAACACAATAAGCTAAACATAAAAAATTATATGTTTTAGTATAATGAAGGAAAACACCTACCTAGTCTCTCAGATTTAATTCAAGCACTCCCAGGAACCCAATGAGAATTAATTGGGTAAAGAAAACTCCAAATATTCAGGTTCTCCATTTCTTTCTGCCACATCCTCTTTCAGGAGCATTTATCTCTAGTTTGCAGTGGACAAGCAGGTAGGAAACAAGAAATTAAATTAAGTTGATGTGCTAAACTAAAACTCTGAAAGTATTTGATGATAGAAGCCCTTCTCACATTACTGGAAACAAGCTACCTAGGGTATTATGTTTAGTATTTAATACAAAAAAAATATATATTTTTCACATTTTGAGATTGGCTTTGCTATTTTATTTTTAAGCTTTAGTGTTCTGTATTACTGGTCTTGAACATACATGTATGAGAGACATGCTTTAATTTTTGATCTAAAAATTAAATGGCAAAGTATTTTTTTAAAGAAAAGAGCCCAATATGCAAGGATTTATGCTTGCTCATTTGCTTTAAATATTNTTTTTTGGTGTTTTTTTTAATTTCCAAGGAGGACTGAACAGCTATTCTATTTCTCACTGTCAAGATAGGCTAGGTAACTGTGCCGCTCATTTCTCTGGTCCAGGATCTTAATAGTATATACTCTATTATGTATCCACTGATGGAGTCCACTTGCTCCCACCAACCTGTTTGTAATTCCCTTTAGATTTTTTATGTCCATTAATCTCTTCATCAGCTTTACAGTGGCACTGTATTCCTGGGTTTGCCTGTTCTTCACATATGCATTTGATATTTCAGATGTCTGTTACATTTTGCTGTACATGCAGTCCTCTCCTCCATTTATCACACTTTTCTCTCTGCAGTCATATGGTGTTGGCAGCAGAGGTTACATCTGTACCAAAAAAGAATCAGTAGGGGTAAGCCTCTAGCAGTGGCCTGGGCATGCATCTGTCCATATTGAGTGTATATTGGCACAAGGTTAGGCAAGGTTTTAGCCACTGGAAAGTAACTTCCACGTAAAGCTCAGGCACAGTATAGGCTATAGTAGGAATCAGAGTCCTGTCAGGCTGTATACATCAGACATATTTAAAGGAAGACAGGAGGGAGTGAAAACACATGCCCTGTTTATCTAGCTTTTAGGTGAAGGAGCAGGAGAGTGCACTGCAGATTCAGCATTACCTAGGTTACAAAGGATTAAAGACATAGAACAAAGCCTTGGTGATTACCAACTCCAAGCCTTCAGTCAGTGTTTATTAACAGCCAAACTGTTGTCATCAATATACATGCATTATTCTTAGACACATCCTACAACATAGGTACTGATGTGTGAAGTGCACAAATACAGGTTTTAAAATTAGAACAAGAGTTTACTAACATCAACAAGGTTACATGGTTAGCTTTATCTTATTTCTTGGTGCAATATATTAAAAATGAGGATTAGCTCACCATTGTGTAAATCATCATGAAAAGCACTTTTGTACTTATAATGGAAATTCCCAGAATGAATATAAAATGAAAACGATTTTTTTCTAATCAGAGACAGGAAAGGGAACAATAAAAAGATAAAAATAAAACCCCAAAACAAATAAAACAAAACAATTCACACAAATCTTAATTTGCATAAAGTTGCACCATGTTTTTGAATTAAAAAAAATATTTGCTACAAACCATTCTATTTTAAATGATGGACTTCCATGTTTTAGTCTGCAAGCTTTCCAGCAAAAATAAACCTTCCTAGTTATTTCTAAAATATCTTTCTAATTAAATGTTTTCAAATTAATTAAAATTTATTAAATTTATAGTCAGCCTGTCAGCATGTTGTCGTTCATCTTAGATTATTTTATCACAACAGTTCACTTATTGAAATGATGGAAAGCAAAGTGTACTATACGGAACATAAACAATAAAAATTTCCTTAGCTTAGCTTTTACATCTGCATTTCCATATTAAAATACTCTAAAAGACAAACGGTTAAATAACTCTAAAGTTAACAATGAAAGCTTGAAAATCATGAGGGACTAAGCAGCTCTGAGCATCCTGTCTACAGAAAAAGCAAAATCCATGTGTTATGTTTAAGTATATAGGACCTTGCCATCTCCTGACCACACTGCCATAAACACATTTAATGTAACAAATAAAGAATGTTACTTGCCTCTCAAAGACTGGTTTGGCAAAGGATTTTTTGCTTTCAAATATCTTTACACGTGAAGGTAGCCCTGATGAGATCTGTGAGAATGTTTTGTGTAAACATACTTGTGCTCAGAAGCACTGGGAGGACTGAATCTTAACAGTAACATAAACTATTAAGAAAACTGAGGAAGGGAGGAAATTTACCTTGGTGTGAAACTTGGGTGCGAGTGACAGGCGAATCAGATCCTTAGTGTGTATCTGTTACGGTAAGTAGCAGTTCATTGCTTTAAGTGAAAACTGCAGCAACATAACAGAGAGTGCATAACTTCGTCATTTCTCATTTTGTGAAAACGCTAACAGTGCACAGACATAAAAAAACCAAATCTAAACTATTAACACAATACTCAAACAAACTGAAGTGATAAGTACAAATAAAAGTATCTGTGTTAGCTGAGTCCTGGAGTGATGGCTGATTTATCTCACAAGGCACTTAGAAATCAGTGTTTAATTCTTTTTTTCTCAGCTCTAGATCACAGGTCATGTACTTAACTACACAAATCTATTTAAATAAACAATGTGCTTATGTGTCATTATTCACTCTGCATGGCTGCAGTCCAACTCAGAGGAGATGGGGGCAGGAAGAGAACATAGTTATCTTTGTCAGAAGAAATGAAGGGGGCAGATTTTCAACTGATATATCTTATTATATTCTGTTATATATTCTGTACTCAAATACTTATTCATGTTGCTGCGGGCTTTTGAACAAAGTAGTTTGATAAAATTTACAAGGTATCACTGGAGCAAATTGTGTGTTGTACTACCTACATTTCCATAAACATTGAATCAAGTACTCAGATGTCCAAACTGGTGCATTCCAAAATACGAAGCAAACCAGGAAAGGATATGTCACACCAACCAAGATTTTTTCACAAAGAAATTAATACTATTTCTCATAAATATGCAACCTATGCAAGACCTGAAAAAGAATGCCATTTAGTTACTATTAATGCCTAACAAAACCATGACATAATAATTTAGACATGCTTATTGTATCTTCTTCACATATTTTCTATTTAACTTAGACTAGCACAAAATCCATACTTTAGCTCTCTGGGATTGTTCTAAGGCGTAGTGACTACTAGATCAGGGTCAGTGTTCAGTTTAGAGTAGGTGTGTGCTCAGATGCTCCCACTAGCTCTAGCTACTCTCCATTGCCCTCTGATGCCTGACAGTTTAGAGCACCTCTGCAGATTTTTATAAGCTCTGTCTATTTTCCAGTTATACTTTCGGGTAGCTGGAAAAATTGAGACAGAAAATATTTTTTTCTTTGCAGCAAGATTAACAAAAGTAGAGTAGATTGATACTTTTTTCCTATCAGTTTTTTTCTATCAGTTCTAAGATTCAGTTATGCAGGTGAAGCCATTTGCTTCAAGCTTGTTGGTTACCTTCTGCACAGAAGATATTGCTGTCTCTGAAAATATAAAATAACATATTATTTTTTCTTGTGTGATTAGATAGTTGGGGAACTTATTTTTTTCCTAATAAAAATACGTAGTTTATGCATCATATTAATATAGTTATGGACAACAAATTATTTATTATTAGTTATTAATTACATTAATATAGTTGCGCTTTCTATATGATCCCTGACATTGCAGAACACTGACCAGATTGATGGGTACAACTTTAGATAGTGCAAAATAAGCTCATGGCTCCATAAAGGCCTCAGCTCTCAAGGCACCCAGTGACAGGCACTGGAGAGAGTGTGTTCTGCCAGTCTCTGAGACTGGGCTGCACATATACAGCGTGGGAAGATGAGAGTAGACACATATCTTTTTTGGGTTCCAGGCTATGAAATTTTTTTTCATTGCATCAGTCATGCTTTCCTTTTACACCATGCAAAGTAGCGAAAAAGAAAACAGAACTGAACTTGTATAGTTTTCTCTGTGACTGAGGCTGAAACACAGCAAGTTATGGGCAATCTGACACCTCCACTTGAATAATAAATATGCTTTTCAACAATTGCTGAGTATCAGATGGAAGAATGAAAAATTAATTATCATTTAATTATTTATCAAGGACATGAATACAGCTTCTTTTCTAGTGAAGGAACTCAACATAATGATTTTTACAAAACATTGCCTTTCTGTCTCATGATGAGACAACTGTCTGTCTCCATGAGATATCTGGTAGCTAAATAATGATGCAATTGAAAGCTTATAAAAAGGAAAAACAGATTGTAAAGGTAATGAATCAACATATATTTATAAAAATTCCTTCATCTGGACTATGTTGTGAATTACATCAGTGAACTGATACAGAAGTTGAAAAAAAAATATTTGCCACTGAAGAAACTAAATGTATTCTCTGGTAACCAAAGTAAATCTCTGGCTGTGTCAAAAATAGTTGATAAACTTAAAAAAATATTCAAAATTGGTGCTACTCTAGCATCTCATTTAAGTGACATCAAGGTAGTAACTATATAGAACTTCATTAACAGTGAACAAAAGTGCACTACTTTTAACAGAATATCTGTGAGGTTTAACAAGAATACTTTAATTATGCTTTCAGGAAAAATCTGTCTTAACTGTTAATAAGATAACAAGTTTAATTGATAAAATCATCCTAGAGGGGAGAACTTAGCAAGAGGAGTGACATAAAAACCTTGCATTTATCCTTAACACTTACAATGAGGATTGTATCTTTTTTCATTTTTAAGTGAAACTTTTTGAAGAAAGCATAATTGAAATTTACTTTCCAGTTAATTAAAAAGATCAATGAAACCAGTTCTATGATTATGTGAACTAAAACATTTTCTGAAATTGTAACTGGCACATACAATTTAAGGAGTCAAAGACAGTCTCTCTATTTTTCCCATTCCTGGTGTATTCTGTACTCCAAATCAAACCAAAACCAGGTTTAGTTTTTTTTCCTTTGAAATGCATAATGAAATTTGGTAGTCTCTAAAGATAACAGTAAAAATACAGGAACAAGATGAAAAGGACTCTAAGTCATGTGACTCTCATGAATTTTAGAAGAAAGTTTTGTGGACAGGTCCTTTAATTAATTCTAAAATCCAAAAAATCCTGCTGCTACATTGTATTGAACTTTGTAGAAACAAAAAAAATGCCGGCTTCAGTTCAGGGTTACACTGCATTGCTTTGGAGAAAGTGGAAATCTCTGCTTCACAGACAATCTCATTACCCAATGCCCATCCTAAAATAAACCTAAAGCAGTTATGAGAAGCAGTGTCTGAGACACTGCACCTCTACACATTCCCAGATTCACAGGGCTGTGTGTGCTTGGTTGCACTCTTATTTAGGCTAAGCCCCAAGGTCATCCAAGTCCTTCCTTGCTGCTTCTCACCCATGGTGTGCTCCACCAGGTTCCAAATGCAGGCAGTAGAGATGCTGAGACTTTGGAACATGCCACAACACATCCCAGTGGGGCCTCCACTGGTTTGAGTAAAGACATGACAATTAATCTGAATTTCAGAAAAATGGAGGTGAGATGAATCCCCCAGCTTTTACAATGTACACTATCTTTTTAATGTTTTCTTTTGCAAGGACACAGAGGAGGAGACAGGATGCCATTTAATGCTCTCCTACCCCCACAGTGTTTCATGTAATGACCTGAAAGTATATGTTGGTAACATAAACATGTCTTTGGGAAATAGGGTTGTTGGCTCCTATGCTGGAGGAATCAGAGTCTCCCTATCACTGAGGAGATCTTTTTCCTAGCCCTTTTACATATTATTCTGCTCCTTTTGACCCACACCTAGTCCACACCACAGATTCTCTTGTTATCATACAAAGTAGTGATTGATATTAAGGAAATACATAAACATTTTTTTCTTCCTTTCATACCATGTTTATTTATCTCAGTTGTTCAGAACAAGATCAGTAACGTTGTTTTAGAAAGTTGCAAAATTCAACAAGCGTTAATATGGCCAGAAGAATTTGTTAACATTATTTGACAATACCAGTAGGTGTGTTTCATGTAACTTATTTAAAGAAGCGTACTCCTAGGATTAAATTTATTTCCAACCACAAGAAAATAATAAATAAATTGTGAAATGTGTCTCAGAAGAATGCTGAATGGTTGCAGACCTTCTCTTGATCTCTATAGCACTCTTTACTTTCAGTGTCTCACAGCGAAAGCTCTTAAAAAGTTTTTGATATTCTTATATCACCAGACAGAATTTTACAAGCTGTTGGAAGTAGTTTATAGTACACATATTTATTTATTTTCTTTACTGTCCATACATTTCAAGTCAACGGGTACACATAAAGAAAAAAAAGCATGAGTTTAAGAGAAACTTTAAATAATATAGCAATTACTCTTTTTCATCCTGTTATAATTATGATCCATGTTGCATTGTCTATAAGGGAGGCAAAATGTAGCATATGACAGTCAAAAACCATTCAAATAAAACATATTCAAACAGGAAAGTAGTTCCATGGTGAAACAGAGGTTTAGCTATAGCAAAACATAATCTGACTTGGAAATGAGAAATTTCAGACAGAATTAGACCTAAAATACAGAGAGCTAATATAGTTTCAGCAGCTGTTTTAAATATACATAAATAAATAAATGAGCATTTTTTTCCCTAGATAAGAAGAGTATTCATAAGAAGTTTTCACTGGATTAATTTCCCATTAATTTGTCTGTGCTTGCATTCTTAACATTAGTTAAACAGTGTATCTTACTGCTCTGAGATAGTTCAAAATGAGTGCTTTCAAAACAGAGGTGGAATAACTGTAAAAAATCCTCATTGTCATTGTTAATTAAAAGTTAAAAAGTGGAAAAAATATTAAAAATATCTATGGCTGCTGAATTAGAATGAGTTTTTGAATGTTATGCAATCACAAATACCTGTCAGATACATCTATAGCTGTTAATTTAAATCCAGTTTCTCTTAATTTAAACCTAGTTCATATGACAACCTGGCAGGGTAAGCAACAATATGATAAAATTCCTTGAAGTCATATGGCTTAGTCATCTCTTCTTCTTATATGCACATATATGGTCTGAGCTTAGCACTGGACATAGCTAAATTATTCATTACTCATTTCAAAGAAAATAATACTCAGAAATTGGCAGAAAAATTATATTTGCTTACAACCACAGTGTAAAAAAAATAGAATTATACTTAACTAAAATTAAATTGAAATTACTTTAATACAATCTTTATAGATACATAAGTTATTACAACAGGAACAGAAGTTGCTTTGATTGACAGTATAAATGAAATATGGCAAATTTCTGGGGAAGCGTTTATTTAATAATTTCCTAATGTTTTCCCCCCCACAGAACAGTTTAATATATAAGGTTCTAATGCAGTTATGGAATTTTTGGGGGCATTGATAATGGCTTTGATATAAAGCTACAGAAAAGAATATCACTCTATTAGAGTATCTCATGCAAGTATATATCTAAAATTTTACTGAACTCCTGATGCTTTATTTGGTACTTATTTCCAAGTAGGCATAGTAGACCAACATTTGCTGTAAAACTTCACACAATAAGAGACTAGTAGTGTTAAAAACAGACAAAAGAAGGGAAAATCAATCACAAAGCTCAATAAGAGAAAAGAATGGCATGCATTATAATCAGGAACAGAATGATAAATCAAGCAAATACTAAAGCTTTTACGACCTTGACATTATTCTTTGGATAGTTTCACAAAGAGATGTTTACTGTAAAAAGTAAATTACTCTAAGAAGGTGCAGAGTAAGCAATTCTCACAACTGTGTAGCTAAGTAGTTTCTAGTAGCTGCTGGTGAGCAGAAATTAAATCTCACATTTTCATATTTAATAAGGAACAAAGATCATGGATTATTTCATACTCTACAGTGTTATATTTTGAATGCATTTTAGTCTATTAAGTCAAAGACCACAGTCAGATAAAACAATTTTTTTATTTTGTGAATCAATTGAATTACTGTATTATACAATATTTGCAGACACTTACGTGTATGCACATGTACAAATACAAAAGAAAAAGATCAATGTCAACATATATTACATACAACTTACATACTTAGAGTTCAACCTTTCTAATTTTAGGTGGTTCTACTGAAATCCTGAAGTACAGTTACTTCCTTTAATTTCTTTCATGTTCAGAGATTGATTACCTTTGATTGATTACTAGCAGGCAATACTCTATGCTGTTAAACAGCTGGCCTGGTTCCTGATCTAACCTGACTTAGAAAAGCAGAATGCTTAAAAAACATATACAGTCATGGCCCAGGATTGAGAAATTCCAAATGAGTAGTTCTAAAACTACTACATGTGTTTGGGTGTAAGAGAATTTACCTGCTTAGGCACAATTTCTACTGCCTTAATTGGCCTTTGGGGCCACAGAGTAGTCATTGTCCTTTTTTTATGTATCAGAAAGGCTTAGGGACAGTGAAAAACATTGACTAAATTTTATGGCTTTCAATAGCACACATAGATGCTGCATGTTAATGCATTTTACTTTTAACATTGTCAAGTTAATATATACATAATTGTATTATAAATCCTAATCACTCACTGCTCAACCTTATGGTGATTTAAGGCAAAAAAGAGCTTTATAGTTTGCTGATTCTCTAGGAGTGCCAACAGTTTAATAATATTTTGCTATCTTGTCTTGCTTATTTTACTTATGATCCCTTTGGAATGAGATCACATATGGACATACTATGCAGCATTCCCTGTTTCTGTTGAGGCTTGCAGTCACTCCTACTATAAAATGGGATATATATTATTTGAGAGATATGCTGTCTAAAGTATTTAAACTACTGTATTCTTAACAATTAAATTCTAATTTATGTAGGCATATAAAGTGTTTATAATGATTTGTTCTCAAAACCAGAACTTAAGAGGTTTGATGATGTGGTACGTTGATAACATGAGTGAAAGGAATGAGCTAGTATTACTTTCAAGTTTTGGTAACTAAAGCACAAAAAGGACAACGAAAATAGACAGGTGGCATGAAAATTCTGAGGACCTTCAAGGGAAATATATATAGTCCAGAAGTCTATTTGTCTTTTCTGAATGATATTGACAGTGGGTCAACTTGGGTGAACTCATACATTTTTACAAGGTTGACATTCAATTGAGTTTAGCTTATGCAAAAAGTATTTTGGAGTTATATTTGCTGATACTATCATATTCCTTTCCTTCTTTCACTATTGCTTAGTTTTAAGAAAGGCTAGAAGTTTGTCCAAGGTCATATTTTTATTCATAGTCATTGTCAGATAACCCGTGAAGCACAAAGGCACTGAAAAATTCTCAAAATTGATGAAGTAAAGAAGGGATTTAAAAGCTGATAATAGCAGAGAACCAATGCATATCAGACATATAAATCAATAGTTTGTATCCATAAAGGCCTTCATGGCTTGGTCTAATGAGAAAAAGTATTAGTTCTGTGGAAGTAACAAAATGGGTTGCATAAAAGGTGTTTTGAAGCCCTGTGGGTTTTACTGCAGGAAGAATCCACATTAAGTCCCAGTCTGCAGCTATGGGAGCCTGTAAAACATGTATAACATGTTTTTCTTTACAGTGGACAGCAAACATGGAAAAACACAGCAAATGTTGCAGCTTACAGCGAATAAGGGGTGACTGACATTGGTGATCTGAAGACAATTGCTCAAACTCTACCAGAATTACCTTTATAATTCTTCCATGCTGTGTCCAGTATTTACACTGCAGCCAGTTTCCACTTCTTCTTCACATTCAGCAACATTAAATTAAAATGTATTTTCTGCCTTAATCTACTGTATAGTTTGAATGTGGCTGAACTTTAGAAACAGGTTATTTAAACTATGTATAGGGAGAGATAATAAGTTGTAGTTCACCCTAAATTTTCTCTTTCAGATACTTAGCAAACAGGCTGAAGCAAAAATATACAATTAATACCATGAATTAGAGGCATTTTACAATTAAATAAATAGTTTGTGCTGCATTTATTCAAGCAGTCAGTTTACATATCTGGAAAATTTGTTATTGAAAATTGTATGCAAAGTTAGAGTCTACATCCAAAAAAACTCATGTTACTTCTATAAGCATGCCATTTTGTAATTACCATTTTACTTGATTGATTCAAAGCCTCCCAATGAACATAAAAGATTATTTCATTTTTCTCAGTGCAATACCCAAAGCCACAGAAGGATAACAATGAGAATAAAAGTGCATTTTCATGAAATTTCATCTACAGGATTTTTTTCAGCTGTTAATATACTACTTACTGTGGTTTTCAGCCCAATCATTTTTTCTAATTCACCTGGGCAGCTTTGAACTTGTTTTTAATCATGAAGTTAATTTGAAGGCATGAAACATTTCCCCCCCCCACTTTATTATTAGTAAAAATTGGGAGATTTAACTGCCTTGATCAGACAGGAAGCTTTTTCTTGTGTTTGAAAATGGAAATCACTTGTTCAGCATTTTTTATAGTACTTTTACTCTATGGCCAGAATAAAACACCAGGAAGCTTTCAACTTAAATTTTTACAGAGAAAAAAAAATAAAAAACAAGAAGGCATGAAACTTCTCATGATTTATTTTATTTATTACAAGGTGTAATTTGAAGTGCTTCGAATTCTTGGGTAAAAAATGCAATGAAAACCTGAGTCAGGTAAATTGTTATGAATATGTTAAAAAATGAAGGTATTTTTTACTTCCTTTCTTGATTTACAGTTTAAGGGGTGCTTTTTGTTAATTTATTTTTTATTTTTTTACTTGTAAATTAACTTGCTATTCCTGTACATATACCAAAATAAATATTTTTGAGTAGGGTGAGATCTTTTGCTTTCTTTTGGGGATTTTTTTCCCTTTGTTGTTGCATTTACACTTTCTAGCTAAAGTGATTTGAGAAATCTGAAGGTACACCATGCTTATATGGCTTCAGTTCTAAATTGGAGGGGAAGTTTTTTGTTTGCTTACTTTTTCCACTAAGAAAATAAGTTTAATACAGCATTTAGAAAATTTTAAGATTTCCTCTCTAATCTTATTCTGTATAGAAAGGGATTTTTTATCAGTCCTAGGATGCTTTGCAGCATATTATAGAGAATGAAATTAATATTCAGCACCTCTTTCAGCAAGAACAGAATGAAAAAGTCACTGTCTTAGTGGTATTTATTAACTGGTTTCAGTAAACCTTAATATTAACTAAAAAAGACCAAAACAAAACTAAAAAACAAATCCAAAAATATTTAGATCTAAATATACAAGATCAACTTTATGTTACTGCATGCAAGAAATTACTCCAAGATTGAAATGCATATATTCAGCACTATGCTTAGTTCAGAAGTCCTAATAAATGAAAGTTATATAAATTAGATGTTAGCCTTTCTCTATTTAAATATAGAATAATGTCAATAATAATTCTTAATGCCATCATTTATGCATAATCCTTACTTTGCATTCAGTCGTTAATGTTAGGTGTTCTTCAGTCACTGTTAAATGGATAGAAAATTGCTAATTAAGAAAGGCTGAAATTTACCCTGTGGTGGAGGCTAATGCCTTACTTATATGCCACTTAAACCTTATTTTGAAGGTTTAAATAGGATTCAAGGGATGAAGTGGCCTGTGACACGTCTCTTCACAGAAACAAATTTCCCCTTAGCAAAGCTTACATGTTGCAAAAAACCCTGAATACTTTATAAACTGAGAAAAAATCCACACAAAACTCATATACAGAGACTTGTTAACTGTATTGTTCCTAAGGTAAAAGCCACACTCCCTTCATTACTGGTAGATTTTAACAGTAGTTGTTATGCTTACCACTCTGTGATATTTTATTTTA
>VXBC01006898.1:1362353-1381536 GCA_013399945.1 Ploceus nigricollis | reverse complement strand
TTTATTTTATTTTATTTTATTTTTTTGTAAAAGTAAGGGCACAGAATTAATCAGTCGCATCTGCAGGCACAAAAGACATGACACAGGGAACAAAAACCATCTGAAATAAAACTATGCTTCCTTTCACAAGCAATAGGGGAAATTAATGTCATCACTAAGCTGAAGACATAAAGAGATTCAAAATTAAAAATCCTTTGAAAGCTTCCAACAAGATTCCTATAATCAGCAGGAAGATAAGTAATGATCAAAGCCCCTTAAAATAATATTGCTCACCCTATTAGAACTGCTTAAATATATCCTACCATTCATCAGAAATTATACAAGATTACTGGAGAAACTATGCCATTGTTTCAGTAAGAAGGCCAGATGTTTTAAGGGTAGACTTCACAACTCACATAAGGTTAAAAGCCAAGACTAAAAAAGAAACCAAACCAAACCAAACCAAACCAAACCAAAATATATCACCCCCTCCCCCCCTATCCCCACCAGCTGCAGTTATAATCCTTCAATATTGCTAATGTAACACTTCATAGGTACTCAATTGCTCTGCCAAACTGCCACATATTGAGGTTGAGTCATGGAAAGGGAAGCAAAGTGAATGCTCTCCCAGTGGAGAGGTATTAGCATTTTGGTTAGGTTTGTTTTGTTTTGTTTTACTTTATTTTTCCCTTAAACAAAGCTGGTATAAACCTATAAACCTCCTGCAGAGGAAAGAAGAATCCTTTTGTTAAATTTAATCTCAGCTACACTGTGATTAATGAAAGAAGAAAAGCACTGCTCTGCATACTTCATCACTAATGTTGCCCTATGAAATAGCCCCAGGGATATTACACACTGCTAAGTGTCAATTTAGGATCTGAAAACATTTCTGAGTAGAAGTCCAGAATAATGTACATTTGACAGTTCTACTAAAAATTTGATTTTTATTATCTACTGTGCTGTGTGCTTTTAATGTCAATATAGTTATTGCTTTTGTCAATAACAATTTGAAGTGGTCACCTTGTCTCCTCCTTTAGACATTCAGAGGTAGCTCATGGTTTATTAGAATTACTTGTAGATGGAGGAAGTTTGCAGTTTCAGAAATTGCTTGCTGCAAGTTGTTTCAAAGTGAATGTCAGCTTTTAGTAGATGCAGTGTGCAAACTCAATTTGATTGTCACATTTGTTTACCTAGACTTAAAGACACACACGTATAGAAACTCCTATTTTTATGCTTTAGGATGCTTGTCAATATAACTGCAGTGCAAAAATCTGTATGAATTAAAAACAAGAGCATACATGCCCCAGATACTCATACCCAAGCAAGACAAAGACTACCCAAATAAAATCAACACATTCCCATTGCATCTACAATCCAAATGCTGTATCCACTTCCTCTGTCAATTTTTACTATTCTCAAATATTTTATGACAGCTTTGAAACCACAACCCCTAGTACCGTGTTCATGATTAGATTGCCTTGAAACCCAGGAAAATTCAATCACCTCCAAAAATCTCCAAGAAATCATTCAAACAAGTTTAATCTATGTCAGCAAACATCCAGCCAAACATAATAGACAGCTACTGCAAGTAATTAGAAGAGGATAGAATAGAATAGAATAGAATAGAATAGAATAGAATAGAATAGAATAGAATAGAATAGAATAGAAATCTTTTCAGTTGAGAGAGACTGGCATGTTATTAAGGGCACAGTTGAAATGCCTCTTAAACACTGACTGACTTGGGACATCAACCACTCCTCCAGGAAACCTGTTTCAGTGTTTGACCACCCTCCTAACCACTGGTTAAGTCCAGTCTAAACATCCTCTGGAGCAGCTTTGATTGATTCCCACATGTCCTGTCCCTGGGTACCAAAGTGAAGCAATCAGCAGATTCCTCTCCACTTCCCCTCCCCAGGAACTTGAAAAGTGCAATGAGATCATTCATCAGCCTTCTTTTGTCCAAAATAGACGAACCCTGCATCCTCAGCCACTCCTGATAGAAAATTCCTTCATGTTCTTTCACCAGTTTGTTGCATTCCTTGGGACCCATTCAAGGACCTTCACATCCTCCCTAAATTGTGGGGTCCAGAACTGCACACAGCACTCATGGTAATACTGCAGAAATGCTGAAGAGGAATAATCGCCTCTTTTGACCAGCTGGTCATGTTTGGTGCACTCCAGGGTGGCATTTGCCCTCTTGGCCACCAGGGCACTGCTGATTCCCACTGAGACTGCTGATGACCAGCAGATCCCCTTCTGCAAGGCTGCTCTCCAGCCGCTCTCCTAGTTTATACTCGGCATTACTCTACCCTAGGTGCAGAATCTGGTATATGGATTAAATCTTGTTAAACTTCACCACATTAATCATAGCCCAGTGCTTCTGTGATGATAGCTTTGGTCTATCTAGATCCCTCTGAAAGGCCTCCTGTCCCTCCAGAGAGTTAACAGCACCTCCCAGTTTGGTAACATCAGCAAAGCTGCTAATGGTGCTTTCAACTCCTGCAGCCAGACCATTGGTAACATATGGAATAGAGCTGTCCCCAGGACTGGGGAACACCCCTGGTGACTAGCTGCCAGCCAGATGGAGCCTCCTTCACTATATCCCAGAACAAATGTGCTGCATGGAAATGCTGAGGCTGTTTTTTCTTCATCAAGAACTTTACCACAAATTTTTCAGCATTGTCTCTGAACTTGTAAAAGGTTTGTCATTGGAAACGTAATACACTATCTTATCTCATACAGAAAAATGTCAGGTACTAATAAAAATGTTTGGATTTCATGAGAAGCTGTGCTTGCTGAGGTCAATTTGGGAAGTAATTCTGGGTGAATAAAAGCAGCCCTACTCTAATTTTATAATTATCTTGAACAAATAGGGGAATCATGACAAAAAAACCCTCATACTGATATATTTCAAAGAGAAGATCATCTACCAAGTGTAGACAAGTGGCAAGACAGGAAAAAACACCAGTTGAGAATGAGAGCCAGATTGGTTCATTGAAGCTTTTTGCACAAACTTAACTAGAAATGGATGACAAAGTATGAGCCACTTGACCACATTAAAAGATAACTTTACAAACAGAAAATAAACATTTTTCCTCTAAAGAAACCAATTAATTTCTAAATTAAAAATTAAAGCCTTTGTAAGGAGTCAGTATTTTCTTGGCAATTTCAAAAACCAGGCAGAATAAGGAGTAAAACCTTAAAATATGGAACAGAATAGTCTCAAAATAATTGGTTTTCAATGCTAATTGCATAAGTATTTCTCCTCCTGAGTAAGGAGGCATGGATTTTTTGCTTCTAATTTTTAAATTTGTAAAAGTAAAAAGGAAAAACATACTATAACTGCTTAAAAAACTTCACTAAATATTCAATGACACAAGAACAGATGTGAGATCTAGGGGACACCAGCAGGGCAACTGCTTAGAGCTTTACACTACAAAAAGTTCCAATAGACCAAGCAAGGTAGCTGGCCAAGTGATTTGCAAGAATGATGGAAAAGGAGCCTGTGACTTAACCTCTTCCTTGAGCATTAGGTTAAGAATAATAAAGAATAATAATAACAAGACTTCACATCTCTCCTCTTAAACTGAAAAGGACATGTGCTATAAATTTTGTGAAATGTGAGAATAATCCAAGACTGATTTAGACAGAGTAAATCTACGGTGGTCTTCTGGATTTAATGGATATACACCATGTGTGAATTTGGCTACTGAGGGAGAATTCACACTTTTCATCTGGGGCTATTTTAAGCATCTAGCATCGGCACAAGTTAGAGGATCTGTAGGAAGGAGCTGATTGTCAATAAACTAAAAAAAAAAGGAAAAAAAAGGAAAAAAAAAAGAGGTATCTCCACAAAATGATCAAGAATATTGAAGTCAGGAAGTCCATAATTTGGTATAGTGAGAGATTTCCCTTTTTCCACTTTTCCAAATATATAATTTGTCTGTTTTTCCTAATACATCATTTAAATATGTAAATTCCTAAAACTGAAATCCTATTACTGTTATTTAAAAATGTTGCATTTTAAAGAGATGCATAAAGCAATCATATGTACCCAAAACAGTACCTCTGCTGAAAGTTTTAAATAAAATTACCTCCTGTGTTCATTTTATATTTAAATGTTCATAGGTTTCCAACACTTGCCATGAAAAACAATTCAATTATTCAAGAAACAAATTATTTAATTAGCAAACAAAATTTCATAAAGTTACCAATGATATGAATTGTGAAATGAGAAATAGTTAACGCCCTCTAAATCTTGGTTGAAGATCATAAAATTTCAGTGCAGAAATCTGCATTTTTATGCAGCTGGTACTGAAGTTTTGCACAGAATCTGACAATAATACGTGTTTTTTGAGGTTTAGTTTCTTAACCATATTTCCATAATCCTTCTAAATTAAACAGCAGAAAATTCTTTCAGGTATCATATTTTAAACTGAATTGTAATTGAAATAGAACTAATGACTATGGGTTTATTAGCTGAAATTCATATGAATCACAAGTTGTAGATTCTAGTATTTTAACTTACACACGGAAATGTAATTCAGTCTGCTTAGATTCACTTGTCTAAAGACATTTTAATAAAAGCTGCTGATATTAAGGTATTAATAATACATTGTTAGTACTGTATTTACTCAAATTCAAGAGGAGTTTTGATGTTTAAAGACAAGGTATGAAAAGTGTCAGAGAAGTATATATGCTTATGAGCTCCAGTAAAAGATGAGGTAGAAAATTAAAACAACCTTCAAGTTCTCTTAGTAAGTGGGAATTGTGTCAAACTTTAAGTGAAGTGTGCTGAGGTATTCTGCTTCTTGTGTGAGTGCTGAACCAGCAATAAGCCTCAAAGTTATATTTCCTGCTAAAATTAAGACACCTATTTGGCTACATAGCAATTAAAATTATTCATCATGGAGACACACCTAAATGAAGGACATGCACTATGAGTACGACAAAACATCACCAATGGATCATGGAGAACATTTTGTTTTCTTTGGATGGAGTTTTGTTTGTTTGGAGGTTTTGCTTGCTTGTTTGGGTTTCTCTTTTGTTAAAAGCACAGACAAAACAATCCCTCGTTGTGTGATTGTAATGTTCTTCAGAGATGGCATTGTCCATTGGATCTAATGGGCACTGAAATAAATGAGAGGCATGTAATGGACTTCAGTAAAATCTGAAACTTGTTATGAATGATCACACACTTCACTGAAGTCACATTTTACAGGCGAGCATGACTAAGATAATTTAATAAGATATTACATATGTGTTCTAAAACTCTTTACATAGCACCAAATATATTTTCCCCTTGTCCTGCCCTGATCTTGATCTCACACAGGGTAAGGGCATGGAAATCATAATGTTGTATTGCAACAACAATCTTTAATATTTTTAAAAGTATATTACGAAAAGATTAAAAAGATTCCCAGAATAGTTCATTATCACTCTCTATCTTGTTAGTCCAGCTTCCATAATCACCTCGATTAAGCAGATTGTTGCTCAGATCTCATGCATCTATTTTTTGGTTGGGTGTTTTTACAAGCACAAGTAACATCTGTCCTTTTCATTCTCTTCACAGCATCCAACCACTCTGGCAGATGTTTCTAAAACCATACTGTCTGGTAACATTTAAAGTAATACAGTATTTGCATAAGCACTGGGAATTCCAATCTTAGTACTTTCCATACTGTTTTAATTTTTTTAAATCAACATTTTTTGTTCTATACACATAATTTTGTTTTACTCCTCATAAAGCAGACATTGTGTGCACACATCTGTTAAATCTGGGCTGCATTTATTACAGTTCTCCTCTTCCAGAAACAGGAAGGATTAATTACCACAGACCAGCTCTAGAAGCACCCCCGTGTTTCTTAACACACAAAATTAATTCAGAGTTGACAAAACTCTTTGAGACACAACCTGCTTCCTGCTGATGGCGCTTTATTAGCATATTCTTCCCAGAAAAAAAATGCCTTATAGACCCTTTTTACCTCTCCTCAGAGTTCAATTTGTAAAGCACTGAGTGACAGGCAGCAAAATGGCTTGAATATATCTAAGGCAAGTTGCCAAATCCTCCCGAAAGAAGCACTTTGGAGCCTTTGTTCTGAGTACATTAAAGTCACAGAAGGTCCATGTACTGTAGACTGTACAGGGCAGGCAGGATGTTCACAGTAAGACAAAACAGCAGGTGATAAATGACATTAAATAACAGTGAGAATTTACCACAGACTAAATTAACTACTGGAGTGAAATGTTCTCAGCTCTAAGGCTATATTAACAGTGAATTTATAATCAGGTGATTATAATTCTTTTTAGTGTTCAAAGAAGTCTATATGTAAAAATGATCAAGACAGCTCTATTTAACTCCAAAGACAAGCTGTTGGAACGTGTTCTAAAAATGATAGAGAGTAACTCTCCTTTCCACTCTTATTGAGCAATTTATACAACAAGTATGTAAAAGTAAATTTGATTGTTAGATATCTGACATGCCCTATTTCATGAAAAATTTAAGCCACACTGAGTTGCTCCTAGCTGGTCAAACACTTGAAAAGAGGAATCTATAATTTCAGTTTAAGAAAATTGCACATGAATATTTCCTGGCTCTGAGGTGAGGGGGGAAAAAAGATGAACTCCTGTCATCTATAAAAAATTCTACTGAGTTTTTGACAAGATTTTTTTTTACAAGATTAACATTATAATTTAATGTAGTAATCATTTCACTAATTGATATTACTGTACAAATTCCTGATATTGTCTATATACGTGATTTTCATAATAGTAAAAATATGGTTACTTCTTATAAATAAAAAACAGAAAGGGGGGAAAAATATTTACATATTTCCCAAAGGGGGAAAAAATATTTACATATTTAATTTACATTTACACATTATCTATTTATACATTTAATGAATATGGTACCATTGATTTTTCTAGTGCTTTTTTCTCTACATGGAAAGACAATTTTTCATTATATACTACAGACTTGTTTTTCCCTATTTTCGTTGCCTAAAGCTAACACAGCTCCTTTAGAATATCTGTCAGAATGTACACATTTTTTCTCTAAGAAAAAACCACAAACATCTAAAGATAGCAAAACAACCTAAGCAAGCACTGAAGATCAAACTCAATAAAGAAAAAACAAGACAAATGCAGTAGACAAAGAAACACTGGGTGAGAAGCACTTTGAAGAAAGTCCTAAATACTGTGTTCAAAGACTTGGTGTTATTTCCATTTAAAATTCATGGGGCTTTATATAGGAACCTTGCCCTGAATGCTGTGGGTATTTATTAAGGTGCACAGGATAAAGGAACAAAGTCATAGAAATGAATATATTTTATATTGTTAGACTAAATTAACAAGCTTAATTTGAGCTAGTGGCCTCACACACAAATATTTAAACCTGGATGTTGTCCCTGTGCTCTATCAGTTGAACACAAGCTCCAGATTCCCTCTTTTCCTGAGAAGTTTGCCCATTTCTGAGAGGAGGAAAGATGGTAATGACAGGTGGAAGACTCAAAGCATTTGTTTATTCAAAGTTGTAATTCATTCCAACCACACTTAATTCCTCATCTTGGGTTTACTGCAGATGTCACTCCCAAAAGGTAATAGGCATCAACTGCACTTCATGAGTATATATAACTACTAGTTCTTACTCAATATTTGGCATCCTAACAATATCATACAAACAGTTTACTTTCCACACAGTGTCAGCTATGCTTCATAGAACAGAACTAAGAGGCATAAAGCAAAAATAGATCTTATTGTGTTATCTTATTGATTCCATGCACACAGAATATGCATTAATTCCATTTCTCAAAAGCTTTTAAAGTACATTTAAAGTTTACAATAGACTCCTTATACTAAGTTTAAAAAAAAGCAAAAAAAAGCATTATTTTCTAAACCTAAGAGTTTTCAGCTACATTAACACGATAAAACCAGTTTAAATAACTCTACTGTCAAATGGTCACAGTATAGTCATGGACTTGTCACTTTTCAAAAGAAACAAAACAACCCCCTGGGTTCCTATGATTTCTCCACAGCCCAATCAGGCATGGGTATTTTAATCATGCTTTTTTGTTTTTTGAATTCATATATTTCGAGGGAAACATTCCAAGAAACATTTCATTCCAAGAAAAAAAAAATTACTAAACAAGCTATAGCAAAGGTATAATGTAAGCATTATGAAATTCTTCAAGACAGAAAAAATTCCTCCTGTGTACTCTCACCAGTTCCCAAGGAATGTACTGGATCCAGTTGCCAAACACATCATAGTGGGTTAAATCATGTTTTTCAGTTTGATGCTTTACTATAGGACAAAATCTTGCCAAGCGTTCTGTTTTTAAAAAAAACGCATTCTGTATAGCAGATACTGTTACATGACCTTTTTTTTTTAAATTAGAATACTTAAAATATAGCAGTCTAAGATTTATATTCAACCAGTCATTTAATCTCATGAAATTGCATTAAGAGCAATCATATGACCACAATGTGAAATTAGAAGCTAAAATGAAAAATAATATAACTTGATTGAATATTGTAGCTTTTTTATTTAATCAGTGAAAGGCTACCTTGGAATTCACACAACAGATTATTTTAGAAATGTCATGTCTCTACGTTGGAAGATTTCTGAATTCTCAGATTTCACCTTACATCATCATCAAAACCATCTATAATTTCTTCTTCTGGGTGGAGTATTGTCATCAGTGATCAGCAGGCAAATTTCTGCTTCTGGCTGGAGCTGAGTTGTCAGTGATCAGAAGGCAGAGATAAAAACATATTCTGAATATGGTTTCTTTGGTTCCTCCATTTTCCTTATTTAAAACAGCCATAACAGAATTGTAAGAGGAAGAAAGTCTCCTCCCTTTGCTCCCTTTGTACAGAGAGTAAGCTTGATTCTCAGAGTGCTTTAAAACACTATTGTTCAATTTCTTTCTATTTAAAAAATATACATATGATCATTTTGCCCTTTGATAAGGTAGGCATATAGTTTCTTATCTTTATCATAATTTCTACAAGGTGCTTCCGCAGCTGCCTTAACAAAACAACAACTACAATAACAAAAGCATGCACAAAGCGTGAGAGCTTTCTATCTGTGCCTTAGAATCCAGACGGACTTTAGTCTTGGCTTTTCCATCAAAAGGTCAGGTTACACCGCAAGTCTTTCATCAATTGTCCTGTGGTAAGGTCTTTTGTATTTCTGATCTTGATGTTGTTGCTAGGGTAGACTCTTTTTCGGTGTTTTGTTTTGTTTAACTCCCTATACTTACTACATTGAGACAAATATGCATATGATGCAGCTCTCAGCAGACACAGCTCTGTGCCCTGTGCCTCAGAGCAAAGCAAAGGTATGTAAATTGGCAACAGCAGTTTGCTGTCTCTTCTCTGAACAGATTGGACCCCAAGACAGGCCCTCTGGCACTCTTTCTGCTGCTGATGCTTGCCATTGTGGAGCTCTGCCTGGCTTGTTCCTTGCTGTTAACACTAGGAAATCTCACAAGCATTCAAAGGAAAAATGTCAAGGGTCATTAAAGAAAAAAAAAATCTCAGTGTGTGTTTTTAAGAAATGTCATATTATTGTTCTTTAGAAGATATATTAAAGAAAGAACAAGGAATGCACAAAAATATATAATCCCTAATTCCATGTCAATTATTTTTGCTTGAAATTAAACTTTCATAATTGTGAATATGCAAAGAAATATCAAATATTAGGTGTTGCAGCAGTCTTTAAAAATAGAATCATGAATTTTTGATTGTGCAAGCAGACAGCATTAAATTTATCACATATTATTTTTAATGGACTGCCCAGGTTACTAAAGAGCTGAAAGCACCTAATTTAAAACTCTATTGGGAACATTAATTATGTTTTTTATAGTTACAATCTGCCAACATTCCCGTGACTGCATAGCAGCAAATTTAAATTTCCTACAGACTTTAGATAGCTGTACCACTAAAGTAATGCATATTCCACAGCCCTAATATGCAACAGTGGGCAAATATATAGACCATGTGAAGTGTACTTCTGCTACCTGTCTCTCACAATGGTACATGTTTGGGAATTTGAAAACTAATTTTCTTGGCTCAGAATTCTATGTATGCTACAGTTCTTTCAATCTCTAATGTTAAAAGCCTGAAAAATGCTGTGTTTGATGACTCTGCACTACTTGCAACATGCTTATTACTCAAGGAAAGGATTCTACATTTTAATTTTTTTCAACTTAACAGCAATTTTGATCACAAAAAAGGAAAGAAATCAAGGTTTCAACCCTTTATAATTTACTACCTGGAAGCCTGCAGCCATTAGTCTGTCTCTGTGAATATGGTTCCAGAGAAAAGTGATTAGGAACTGCATGCATCTGTAAGATGTTTCCTATTTTATACTTCCATACATTTTCTTCATGTACACCTAGTTACATCCAGCTGCCACAGTCAACTGCTGCTGAAATTGATCTTGGCTGTTCTGGAAGTTTCAGTCAAAACCATTGCAAGCAATGGGCAGATTCTAACTCCATAACTCAATTAGGCTCTCGGAAAATGTCAGTGGTTTTTGGCCCAGTCTTACTCCTGCTGGAGCATTTGTGAGACAGGTGTAGACCCTTAAAATCATGTTTCTTTCTTGGTAAGAAAAGCATAGAAGTAAGTTGACCTCAGTGGAAGAAACACATTCTTTATGTCTGTGTGTGTGGGAAAGAGAAGTGGTATCACTGAAGCACCAAAAAGTGACATGGTGCTGAGCACAAGCTATTTATCTTGCTAAATCCACAGGCCAAGTCATACAATCTTTGTTCATTTAAAACTACACTGATTCCAAAAGAAACTGACTACATAATTTCCCTCACTATGAATAATTCTACCAAATGAATATATTTAATGCACATGAATATTTATCACTTCTAGCTTATGAAGTATTGCTAGTACTGAAATCACTGTGAGACTAAAACAATATTCTGCATTTAAAAGGTCTTTTTACTATCTCTGTGTCTGTCTGCTGTTGAAGAAATACTACAATAATTTCAGTGAGGTTGACACTAACATCTGCAGTGGGGTACAGATATCAGAAGAAAACAAATGGCATTGGATGTCTTACACATTTCTACTGACTTTAACATAGTTCGTGTTTCTCACCTTGTCCCTGCCCCAGTAAAATAATAATGCTGAACATTAACTGCAATAGTTGCATTAAATACAATTGTGGAACATTTTATCTCTCAAAGTTTACCAAAACACCTATTCAAGTTATTGCTTTATAAAGGACATCACTTGTGGGATGTTTTGCACCAAATATTCCACAGAAATTTGTTTGACTCTTGGGAGCAAAAGAAATGAAAAA
This sequence comes from Ploceus nigricollis, assembly GCA_013399945.1. Lineage (NCBI taxonomy): Eukaryota > Metazoa > Chordata > Aves > Passeriformes > Ploceidae > Ploceus > Ploceus nigricollis. Next base: position 1,370,237 of record VXBC01006898.1, on the reverse strand, counting down.
TATTTTGCTATCTTTCAATTTCCAGGAGGTGCACAATATTCATTGTAAAATATTTTGAGGGAAAAAATAGAAGAAAATTCTCAAAATAGAAATCACAGTTCTACTGTTTTCTCTACTAAAAGCAGTTCTATATTTATTTACATTTTTTATTCATTTGTGGGTGTGCCAATACATTAAATATCTACACAATTACTATGCCATATGGAAAAGTCTACAGCATCTAAACTTTACTATAAAGGCTGGATGTTTTTAATGAAGTACCGTTAACATTTGAAAGGTTCAGACTGTCTGATAGAGCTGCTGGAAAGGCCAAGAGACATCAGATTATTTGGTTCTTACATCCTGTAATAAAATCAAAATGCTTACCAAGCTATGTTTAATTTTATTGAAGTAATCCAGGAAGCAGGGATAGAATGATCCACAATGCTGATGGGCAAAAAGGATCTCTGTTTTGGTACAACTTTTTAACTCATCACATGACAGTGTACCACAGCAGGCCCTGCTAAGGATGTTCTATTTCTGTCTTCCAGTAAATTTGTGCTGGAAATTCTTCTTAGTTGTATACAACAGATTTTTTTTTTTTTTTAAGTATTAATGTTTACCTGCTATTGATACTCAGGCAGGAGATTCCAAACTTCGGTCAGCAGGCTATCAGCAATCCCTATCCTGGTACCTCGTACTATGTGGCCTGGACTGGTCGCATCTTACTACATTTCTTTTTAGGATAGTCAAAATTCTTGCTTCATGAAGACAATGATGAAGACATTATACAAATGGAAAGCAAATGTTACAGGGATCAAAATACTGTTGAGCTGAGGTCAGTAATTAATACTGCAGAATACTAGGTGATGTTAGAAACAGTGTAAAATGAGGAAATTCGAGTATTGGACTTTATGGCTCTTAAGTATGTGGCCACTGAGTATCTTTTCTTTGACTTTTTCTGAAGGCCTTTAGTTTTCACTTGAACGTCCTCTTTGTTTAAACACAATATTTGAAATAAATAATAAATTCATATGTATTTTCTTGTTTCTTTTTAAAAGGACTTTCAAGATTTATACTTCATGTTGGTTTCAAACAAAACCCTAAAAACAGCCTAGGATTTTACTGAAAACTAACTATGTTTGTTTGTAAGACTGGATTTTTTTTTTTTTTTAATCTTTGGAGTTTTAACATAAAATATTATTTTGCTTTTCTTCCTTTCTTAAGTTCTTCTACAGTTGCAAAACAATTTTTAGCAAGCATCATGGGGTCAAAGCTTTAGGCAGAAAAGTCATTGCAAGTACAAAATTGTGAAATATATGTCTCTGTTCCATACTGCATATTGCCATTCCAACATAAGCATTGTTTATTCCTACAAGACATCTTATTCTGAATTGCTCTTTGAATTAAGATTAGGCAAAATATGTTAGTTTTGCAGGGTAAAATGGTAGTAAGAAAACCAAACTTGACAATCTCTTACCTTACTTAGAAGCCTAAGCTTTAACATTGCTACTTTGTAGCTAAAGAACAGTGCATAGACACACACACACACACACACACACACATTAGTTATGTCATATTCCTCATATAAATACTACAAGTCTTGAATGTTTCTGAAAATCACCCTAAATTTTAAAATTCATTACATCTAACAATATAAAGTTCTGTAAGTTCTTTCCCTGTCTGAAAGTATATTATACCAATTATTCTAAGATTATTTAAGTTGTCTTCTGGAAATACATTCTATTACTGAAATCTAAACAAGTGGGGTTTTATATTTAAGTAGTTATGACTGCTTGTAAATAGCATTTGTTTCTACTATAATTGAGCCCTAACCTGAGAATTATAAACACTTTATTTTCCTGGAAAATCTGTGATATACCATAAGGAAAGTAGGATGAAAAACTTTTAGAAAACTAAATCCAGAAAAAATTAATTCTGTCCGAGCTACAAACATAAAGCATCATAGAACACAGCCCAGTAGTGCACATTGCAATTCCATTATCTGAAATCCAGTTGTTTTTTCATGTCTCAAATGTAGGAACTGGACTCATAAAAAGAAAGGCTGAAACTAAAACTGTCTAAATGTTAGGGAAATTTGATAAAGTGCATAACCAGAACTTCTGCGTAGATGTCATAGTACAGAAGCTTAGGTGTAACCTAGAAAAGAAAAAGTCAGTCCCCAAATTGTTGACTTGGTTAGAGCTCCAGCAATGCTGTTCAGCTTTAGGCCTTTCCCCTCATGTTGGCAACATTTCTTTGTGCTTCCTGTCAGATCTCAGATGGCAATCATTTCATATGGTACTCTCTACGGAGTGCTCTTCTACTCCCACGTGATTTTGCATACTCTTTTGGCTCTCCCCAGCATATCTCTCAGTCGGAAACACTGTAATTTACACTGCTGAGTAGAAAAATCCTCTCTGTATAAGGATGGAAAAAACAGAAAAAGCAGTGGAAAATAAAGTACAGCCATCATAGGTGTGTTTATTGAATTACACTGTCTCGTTCCCCTTTCCTTCTCTTTTGCCAGTCGTGTCAGCCTTCAGTGCCATTTATCTCAGTAGTGTCTTAAGGTCCTACTTTCTTTTTTCTTCATGTGATACTCTAAACTCTTCTTAAAAGTCTAATTGAGCACTGGAACAGGCTCCCCAGGGAAGTGATCACAGCACCAGCCTTACAGAGCGCAGGAAGAGTTTGGACAATGCTCTCACACACAGTGTGATTCTTGGGGTGTCCTGTGCAGCAACAGGAGTGGAGCTTTGATGATGCTTGTGCATCTCTTCAAACTCAGGATTTTCTGTGATTCTGTGATTCTTCAGGTTGCAGGACAACTCAACTTCTTGAGTATCTGTGAGAAAAGACAGATCCATATGTCTTTAAACTCATACAAATGTTTCTCCCAACTGATTTCTAATTGAGCTTCTTGCAATTAATATTTTTAAATCATTTGTTATTCTTTATGCACATAATAAAAAAATGAAACAACCTCAAATGAAAGAGTAGCAAGTATGTATAACTCAGTTGATAATTTACATAATTATATTGCTCTAAAGCACAAGCTTCTCTTTCATTCCCTGCTGTTCATTATATCTATTATTTTGTCATCAAGTAGAATTGTTTAAAAAATGTCTTCCATGTCTTATATTCTGCCATTAAAAATGTATTTCTTTTCTGTTTGGAATATATAGTAAAGTTTAAAACTCAATTCAATATAAGTTTTAAATTGTACGATGAACACAAATGTAAAGTTCTTTTTTTTTCCAAGAGGAATATTGTAAAGATCTGTGGAATATTAAGGAATGGGAGTATTTAAAATAACACTGTGTACACAACAAGTTAAAAGCATAAGTTAAATGCACCATTAAAAGAGGTGAGAAAGAATATTATATATTTATTAATTCTTCCCCCTTTATATAAAAGTACATATGTAGACAATCTTTTAAGCATATCGTATTTCTGGTGAATTCATTTCAGTATAATAATGTACTTTCACTACAGAAACTTACTTTTGACAATCAATACCCTATTTCTGTAGAACATTAAGTTCTGTGTCAATTGAAATGTTGGGACATACTAGATGACTGGTTCTTAAATATTGTTCCAGGCCCTTTCTCGAATTTTTCTATGTTCTTACATCTATCTGCTCACACGTAGTTTTAGAAGGAAAAGTATCGCCTGTATAGAACAGCTGTCTCAGATTAATAGTGACAAAGTGAATTAAGTCCCATAGGAAACACTACCATGTATGAACATGGTTTCTGCAGGAATTGATCTGCTATTCAAAAACTCAGGATCATGTTCAAGAATATTATGTGCACTTGAGGGAAAATACAACTGCAGTCTCTGTATGGGCAAAGGGCCCATTTTGAGGTGTAATCACTGTCATTCTGTACCACTGTTCTAAAGGGGCTGAGGCTATTGAAGGTGACCTATAGCTGGCACAAAACTCACTTTAGTGGGGTTCGATGTGGGAGCATATAACCTCTAGACAGACTTTTATAGGCATCAATTTCAAAATTTCCATGACAAAATTTCCATGACAAAATACTATACCATCTGCTTTTGACCTGTTGTGTGTAGCACCTCTTATTCAGCATTTCAACAAAATCAATATGAATGCAAAAAGACTCAGCTAAAAAAAAAAATAAATTGTGGAGAGAAAGAAAATTCAGATCCTATTTTCTACAACTTCTGAGCTAAATTAAGTTCTTCCTCTTGTTAGTCCTTAGACAGAACAATGTTAAAAAATGTCAATAAAGTCCTCTCTTGACAACAGTCCTCCAACGCTGAAAAAAATTCCATCGGAATTTTAAGTATTGAAAAAAATAAATCCTTTTTTTAACTGGGATTCAGTCAACATATGTTTAAAAAGCAAAAAAAAACATAATCTGAGAAAAAACCAACCTAAAAATTCTTTTTTTAAAATTAATAATAAGTAATTCAATCCCTAAGATGTCCTTTTATAATAATTATTGAGGGACCTACTCCAAACACAATAAATATATAAAAAAGAGGTGTTTTTTCTTTAGTTTAAGTAGAACTGTACATTTCTTAAATAAAAATCCATAGAGTTTTTAAAGAGCTTGGAGGACTGCCTATTTCTATTTTTATTTTTCTTACAGTCAGGTAAATGTAAGAGTACAACTAAATGAAACATGTCTTTGCTAGAACAGGCCATAGGTGTTTCCCTTTTGCAGAGCATTAAGATTATCCAGTAGCAATACATGTTTTCAGATGTCTTCATTGATAGAAGGCTTGTCAAGAGTTCACCATTCATATTTCTCTGTTGGTCATCTGCTCTACAAAGGTCCATTTTGTTTTCTAAGGGTGTGCTAACATGAAATTAAACATCATGTTTCCACACTCACTTTCTAGATATTAATATAGGCAATGTAGCTGATTATTAGTGAACTTTCAATTACAAGGTGGACGTAGCTCTGGATGCTTAGCCATGGTGAATTGTGCCTATTTATAGCTCTAATATATATAGAGGAGAAAAAAATTAAAATAGATTAAAACTGTTTGTGTTAATCATCCTGATAAGATTTACTTTCTAGTCCTCCCCCTTTACAGTGAGTTTTTTTCATTTTTAAAACTCTAATTTAATGCCACAGTTATGTTAACAATTCACAATATTGGGTATTCTGGGGGTTTTGTCCTAATTTTTAGTCCAGTTTTGGAGGAATTGAGAGGTATGGTAACCCTGTGTTGTGAAGACATCAGTGTATTGAAGTATTTTTCTTCTTTGATACATCTCCTTTGCGATTCAGAGGATCTGAAGAATACAAATCTGCACACAACTGGGGGTGAAAAGTGAAGTCACCATGATCCTGCCTTGGTTGACAAACATGATTCCCTTTGAAGGTCTCTCATTAAAAAGTGAAACCATCTATCCATTGTTCAATTAAAGAACACTTGACACAGAGACTGTTAAAATTGTGTAATATAAATTGTTCATTTGAGATAAAATATATTATTGCTATTACTACTACTATTACTGTGATGTGGAAACAGAAACTGATACTTTATTCTTCAAATTTCTTTTCTACCTAAATTTATTAACTATCTGAACACATATATTGTAAAACACATCTCCTTTCATAGGAGAAAAAAGAGACACCAAATTAAAGTGTCTGTTTAACGTCAAATAAATTATTTAAATATTCTGTCTGGTTTTTTATCATCCATGAATGTTAACTGCATGAAGAATTAAGAAATAATTTTACCTATTCCCTAATCTTCAGTTTTACTTCTATGTCTGTTAACTGTTTTTTTCAAATCCTTCAATAACATTTAGATTTTATGTCATATTCAAGTTGAGGGAAAGAGAACGTTGAAGTGCTAAGTGGAACATTTAGCAGAAGGCTGGTGTCTAGCTGCTAATGCCTTCCAGATTAGTCATATGATCATAAAAGACCTAACAGAAACTCATATATCACAACATACATCTGAAAGAGATTTGGCAGGTTTGTTTTTGCTTCCTTAACTGTATCTTATCTTTCTTCCTTATAGTCTTCCTCTTTTGTTTAATAAATTCCTTCCTCTTTCCCCAACATTGCAGGTCAGAAATATTTTCCATATCTATCGTCAGTGAAAATGTAATGGAATAGCAGGACATAATAAGTGTCTAAACCTAGCATAACTTCTCACTATCTTAAATTCTATTTGCTTCTCCTGCACAGCCCCTTAAGCTGAGTTACTTCCAACACTGCAATGTGATGAATTTCACACTACCACCTATTTTTGAACCAACTCATGGAATTTTTTTCTAGGCAAACCTCAGCTGAGCAACTCTTTCTGGTACATGTGATTAGAATAAATTATACTTTACTTGCCTACAACTGCAAATGTTTTAATATCATTTTTCTTTGTAAATCAGTCAGCACTATCTTCTCACCTTTTTCAGTTTCTTTCTAAACTACTGCCATCTCTACAGATGATAAAAGACCTGGTTAAATTACTACTCTGTCTTTTAGAGTTCATTAGTGTGTATAATCAATAGCAATACCAAAGATGCAATGGCATTATTTTTTCAATGTATTTTTATTCAAAAATATAGCAACCAAACCACATCCTTTTTAACTGTTTTTGGAGGAATAATATGAAGTAAATTGGATGCCCTATCCTTTTTCATTATAGATACCGTTGTGGAAGTTTTGGGGTTCTTTTTTGTTTTTTTTTTTTTCAATTTGAACACACTCTGTATGATCTTTAAAATATTAAAACACTTTTATTAAAATGTTACACCCTGCAATCTTAAAAAAATTGCAATGCCTCTATGCACTCTCAGAATATATTCTTTTCTATTTATGATAACTGGACCTTGGCAAGAATTTATTTACTTTCTAGACTGACTTCTCTTGTGAATTAGAATACGTGAGTCTGTACAGGTATTGGGAGACCAGTGTGAAATATATTTAATGAAGGAATAAAACAACAGTCTAAATCTCTCTATGTGAGCTGGTTATTCTACACTGCTTCACTCTATGAAAAGGCAAAGCATATTAAGATGGAGTTCATCTAAAACAGGATGGATTAGTTAAGACCTACAAGAGATATGTGAAAGAGATATTATATTTTATTTATATGTATAAAATAAAGACAATCAATTGAAAGGACTGCTTTGGAAGTCCTTTTAGTCTTACCTATAATTTTATTCATTTTCATTAAACCAGACGGCTGAGCAGATAAAGAGATTTTCCAGTTAATAAATGTGAAACATAGATTCTCTTTCGCACCAACTGAATTAGCACAGTACAGCTAACAAACCTTAAAAATACTGGATTTTTTCAACAGGCTGAGACCGTATATTCTGGTATTTTGGCCCTTATGATCAAGGTTAGTATTTCATACTTTTTAGAGAGGGGTACACTGTAGCACTCCTGGATGTCCGGCTGGCAGTGAGTGTCCCAAAGCCGGCTAGCATCACTCACTCAGGTCCAGAGGGAGCTATGAGAGTGGGCTTCCCAGGGTGTAGCGAGTGCCTTCCTGGTGAAGCTGATTGCTGTGGCTTAGGTACACAGCAGGTGACCATCCAGTTGCTACTCAACCCAAGCGAGGAAGTAAGAGAACGACTCTTGTATGATGTTCCGGAGAAGCTTTATTCAGAGAACAGAGCGCTTCCCCAGAGGAGAGCAAGGACAAAAGTCAAAGAGGGGCGGGCTGGGTAGCAACTTATATATGGAAGGGGGGGCGGGGAGAGGCGGCCCTCTCACCTGCCAATGGGCATACCACAGAGGGGGATTACATCAGGGGTTACAACCAATGGGGGTATACTTGGGGAGGGGAAAACTCTAAAAAACTAATCGGTACACAGACTAGGGGTGATAGGCACAGACTATTCTAGAAGAAACTAGGAGGGGTAGCTTAATTGACAAAGAGGTACAGAACTTTATAAGGTAATAG
>VXBC01006898.1:1267258-1361207 GCA_013399945.1 Ploceus nigricollis | reverse complement strand
CTGGGATCGTACCAAAGGTAAGTTAGCTTTAACAAACAATGTTCGACTTAATACAATCAATACAAAATGCACTGCCACAGTATACAAATTCCTGCAGTAGATTTACCATGAGGATACATATCACAATGGAGTTTTATTTTCACTGAAAATATTTAAAAGATAGCTTTTATTTTTTTTCTCTTTTTGCAGAGAAAAATAGTTTTTCTCTATCTTTTACTTAAAAGCTCATTTTCAGCACACTATTAACCTCAGTTTCAGCACAGATTTTGACATGTTTTGGCCCAATGCTTTTAGGGATGATAAACTCCTTAATTTATGAAGGAAACTGGACAAACACCTTCATGTATTCCTGTCTCACAGGAATATGAAATCAAAGAGTTCAGTATGCATTGAAAATCAGTTTTACTGGAAAAAAAAAATAAAACAGGGATGATACAAACTACAAAGGTTGCTAGTAGTATTTCAGCCATTTGTATGCAAGCAACGTGTCAAAATGTCAGCAGACAGTATCTTCTCAGACCTATAATAAAGTCATAGATTTGCAATTTTCTCAGTGCAAGCCTTCGTGCAGATTAATGATAGGAAAGGCAATGAAAATCACTTTTGAAATTACAAAGGAAACACTAATTATACACTAAATTTTAGAGTTGCAGAATAATAATACAAATTGTAAGATGTCTTTTTTTCCGGCTAAAGGCGAAAAGCTGTGTATTTGTTCATAAATCATACCCAGTAGGGCTAATCCTTCTGGCAGTGTCCCAGTGAACTACACAGATATACTTTTAACGGTGGCAATTTCTTGCCATTGTTGAGAAGAGAAGAGAAGGGAAGAGAAGGGAAGAGAAGGGAAGAGAAGAGAAGAGAAGAGAAGAGAAGAGAAGAGAAGAGAAGAGAAGAGAAGAGAAGAGAAGAGAAGAGAAGAGAAGAGAAGAGAAGAGAAGAGAAGAGAAGAGAAGAGAAGAGAAGAGCCATCTGGAGTCTCTTATTAAATAAAAACTAGTTTCAGATTCACATTGATTATGTAAAGATGAACAGAAAACTATACGCATTTCTTCTGAATCCTTTAGAAAGAATGGAGGAATCTGAGGGTCTTGGGAGAGTGTACAAGGAAGAGCAGACAGGCTCCATAATGGTATTATCTGGGATTCATGGAGTCGCAGAATGGCTCAGACTGAAGGGACCTCTGAAAGTCTATCTTGTCCTCCTCAAACAGGGCCACCTAGAGTCTATTGCTCAGGGCCACACTGAGACTTATTTTTGTTTTAAATATCTCTAGGGATGGGGACTACACAAATTGCTGTCTGTCAGGAACCAGTCAGTATCCCCCTACCTCTACTGGTAAATGAAGTAATTCATGCACCATGTGCTACACAGATACATGTGGATGACTTTGCACTTCCCCTTGTTGAACTCCACCAGGTTCCTGCCAGTCCTATTCTCCAGAGTGACGAGGTCCCTCTAAACACCAGTACAGCTCTCTTGTGTACCTGCCATTCCTCTCATTTTTGTAACATTAGCAGAATTCCTGAGAGGACATTATGCTTCATCATTAACAAAGATGCTAAAACTTAAAATTTTCAATTGTCTTTTCTGACACCTGCCAACTTAAAATACATACACTGATAAAGAGACTGACCAGTAAAATATCTGAAATTCTTATATCTATTGAAGATATATGACTGTATATGCTTTCTATTTCACCTCTGTTTTTCCATTAATTTTTTCATACCACTCATGCCTATATTTTACTTTCAGCTCAAATGTCTGCTTTTCTGCATAAGTAATTTACTTATGATTTCTCAGTAACACAGACAAATGAGTTAGAGAAGGTTTTATATGCAGTTAATTTTGTAAAGTTTTCCGGTGTAGCACATTGCCCTCAAACATTACGCTTTTGTTAACAGACTTATTTTACTGACCTTCATTTTTATTGCTTACCACCATAGCCTTTACTAAAACTGTGGGGGCAACCTTTAAAAATAATAGTGCCAATGTCAATCACACAAAAACTACACAGAGAAACCTTCTGCAAAACGATCAATTAAGGGCTAAATACAAATGCAGTGTAGCTAGGCAGACTGACTAGAGTTACAGCCTCCAAAGTATACAATTAGCTTCAAATGCCAAACTTCACATGCCGCTAAAGTGGCTGTACGTTAAAAACAACAACAAAAAATCGTAGTGAATTCTGCATTCAAGATGAGTAGCCTTAAGAATTTTGGTGAACAAAAGCTATTCTGCTACACTCATTTGCAAAGGATATGATTAGTTGTACTTTCACTTTCTTGGATAAAGATGGTACATATGAAAAATAATAGGCTGTCAATAGCCAGAGGGGTTAGAAGTATAATTTTAACAAAGGAGTATATTTAGGACAACAACAGATTTCAGCTGAATATATGCAGTGTTTCAGAAGATTTTATGCCAAGAAAGATCTACTTGTAATTTATATGATATGTGGTATTTCTGCTTTATTATTTTAATGCTCATGTTATAAAAATTATTAAAATGACAGTAGCATTTTACTATAATGAATTTGCTGCAGTTTTAGTGGCACAAAGTTGTTACAGTAAAAATACACCTACAGCTTCTAGAATGTTCAAGACTTCTTTGTGCAGACATACCACAAAAATATTTAGACCCCAAATACTTTAAAAGTTGAAAAAGATGTTGAAAAAATTAATGTTGGCACTCGTTCCATTCTGTGTGCATGTCTGTGACAGCATAAAAAATTAGAAGAATTAAAGTGAGTCAAATGTGGGAATAAAGAGTCATGATTTCTGCCAAAATTTAATTGCAATTAACATTGCTATCTTGTGGATTCATAATCAAGTTTCCATAGTAAAAGCAAATTGTTTTGATTTCTGATTAAAAGTTACATAACTGTGAAGGCCACCAAAAGATAATATTTTTATTTAATTTTTCTTGCTGATTTTGCAACTATATTCCTCAAAGTAGACACTAAAGACAGATAAATAGTTGCTTCGTGTATGGTCATGGATGAGCAAGTTAGACAGGAATTTGTAAAAATTACGTTTTTCTAGTGAAATTTTGGATTTCATTATAAAACCAGAAACTTCTCATATTTCTTGGAAACAAAATTGTTTCTGTGATGGTATTTCTGGACAAAATACCAGAAGGGTATTTTGGGAAGGGGGGGAAGACCTGTTTGTCATGCAGCAAATAGCAAATCCCCTTTTCAGATCATTTTTTAGAAGTTTTGGACTCAGGATTTAAACATAATATTGCTCACGTATGAGTCTTCCTATTAGACATATTCATCACTTGCTAATCAGTTAATTTAGCAAGTATTGGAAACTTTATTAGCATATTTTAATTTAATATCTTGAACTATTTGATTTTCTAGAGTTAATATCTGTATGTCTTTTTCTAAAAAAAGCTGTTCTCTCTTTTCTTCATGTAGTATTGTAGAATTTCATGGCTTTATATCTTCATGGATCGCAGAGTAAAATATCTTAGCTGCCTTTGCAGATTGCTGTCTTTCACTGTACAGAGACAAATTGTGAAGGGAACAAAAGGCCTCCCAAAAGAAATTTAAGTGTCTTAAATTGCATTGATAGGTCTACAGGGAAATGGCTTGGTTGCTGACTTACCCCTGGCTTAAGGTCATGCTGCAGAGCAGAATATTAAGAGCGGCTGGAGACATGCCACGAGAAACTGGGGTGGATATGGCACACGACCATGCTGACAGAGGTTAATAACAGCACCATGATGAAAAGCTGGATGTCATAGGTGAGTAAGGGGAAGTTACTTTACAGATAGCTGGGACTAGTTGGGTGGCAGAATTATAATAACTGGCAGCAGCGACTTATTATCAGTATTAGCATTCACTGTCAGTTACAACATATAAAGCCAAGATTGCCTAAGCATATTTTGGATGGAAGTAGTGAATCTGGGAAAATGAAATTAGGGGCAGGTTCTTTATATAGGAGTTAATTTAGGCAGAGAAAGGGAGGTATGAGGCCAATGAAATGGAGCATAAGGAAATAGGACAGGAGAAAATAAAGTAAGAACATAACATAATTGAGGCTCTCTGGAGATATTTACAGCCCTGAGCTTGATTATTGTAGCTAACCCAGGAAAGGAAGTCAACATTCTGACCGTGACACATATGTTTAACCAGTTTACATAACCAGGAGCAGGGACAAGAGTAAATTGGATTCATTCCTTGGTTAGAAGGAGGATGGCTGGGACAGAGTGATCAGACATCCTTATATCACTGTGTCAATGTCCATTCTAGGTTTGTTGTCATCAGCATCTTCTCATACACTTCCTAGCAGATATCAAGACGGATTGCTTCAAGAAGCAGAACAATTCACTCCTCCTTTCCCATTTACAACCCTTCCTCTGCTTTCACCATGTGAGACAAAGGAAAATGCATGGGGTTTGTTGCGTGATCATTTTTTATCAAGTAGTGCCAGTCGGTGTTTTGCTACTTATCCTAGTATTCTTGACCAGGATAAATGTTCAGTCTCAATTCTGAAGAATCCAGAAGATTACTGGGGTTTTCTTTGGGGTTTTTTTTGGGGGGTTTTTTTGTTTTGTTTTTTGGGGTTTTTTTTGGGTTTTTTTTTGTTTGTTTGTTTGTTTGTTTTTTGGGTTTTTTTGCTACTAACAAGGTACCCAAAAATTCAGCACAAGGGGCTGAATTTACTTATTTCACATCTTCTGCATTTTAAGGAGAGTCACAGTCTCATTTTTTGCTACATAAATGTACCTTCATCTCCACAGAACTTTCTCTCCTACTGATACCATTTTTATCTAGCAGCTACCAACTCAACATTTGGTGAATCATTGCCAAGAAATGATTACCCATCCAGCAGCTCTGAGTTGGAACAGTGATAGCATAACCATATACAGATTAGTCCACATTAAAAGTATTAGACAATATATAGGCTGTACAAGTAAAATGCAATACACAATTTGTTGTCTCACTATGTCATCCTGAACCTCTTATTCCTCAGTTGCTCTATCACAGCTATTAGTTTCCCAGCCTCCCTAGTCCCTGTTAAATTATCCGAGTTTTGTTTCCTATGCTTTGTGCTGTCCATTCTACTTTCAATTTCCCTCTGTACTCTAACCATACAAGTAATGTGGCTTCTAGTCAGGCAGGAGGCTGACTGCTCTGCAGATAATCCACGACTGTGTACATACTGACTTATTAAATGCACAAGCAAAATTTCATATTTTTGATACTTCAGACTGTCAAATTTGGTTAAAATCAGCCAGAATACACTCATTAAGAGGAATGGCTAGTGGAGACAAAGAAAGATTAGATTGCTTATGTTTTTGTTTTCTGACAACTGTTCCAAATGTTTGCTTTTTTTTAAAGACATGCACCTAATGCATTGTAATTCATCTTCTGCACTGACTGCACCTAAAGGTTCTCAGGTATGACTGTGAGAAGAAGAGTAGAAAAGTCTTCACAGGGACCAAAAGATCCATATTGCTGACAGTAGAAAGAAACTCCCCTACGCACACCAAAATTAAAACAAATAAACAAAACCAAAGAAAAAAAGCCTGTTAATAAATAAAAGCACTAAAAGACCCTTAATTTTGTTTTAACCTCAAGAGTAGATTAAATAGTTCAACACACTGGAATTAAGCCTTGAAAAGAAACGCCAGTAACAATAAAACATCAGAGGACATGAGGGCCCAGTTACATTACACTACCGGTTTGGGGTTTTGGGATACTGGTCAACACAGAAGTGCATGGGTTTCTAAGCTAACTAGGCATGCATGTGACATGTGAAGGATGGATTAGGAAAGTATGGATGCCTACTTGATAGTGGTTGGAGCATCACTTTCTAAAGTAGGATATTTACATATTGAGTTACATTCACTGATGTCAAAAATGGATAACAAAGGTGTTATCTAGAGGTGTAATGCAGACAAAACAAAAACATTGAACTTCTTTAGGAGAGTTGGCATTTATAGTCATTATCTAAATATTCCATTAATCAATTAATGATAGTAAATTAATACCCTAAAATATGAACAGAAAATTCTGACCCTGACTCTTTTTTTTAAGTAGACTACCTACTCACATAGTGTATTTCCAATTCTTCATTTACATTTTTTTTCCTCACCTGAGTCAAATGTTCTGCTCAAATATTCATTTTTTTACATATTCTATGGAGTGTTAGACTTAAGCTTTCCTTAAAAAGGTAAAAGGTACCATTGCACTTTGCAGAATACAAAGCTCAAAATAATGTAGAAAATATCTACACAGTAGTCCAGCAACCTGTGCTCCAACACATCATTTTTCAAGAAAAGACTGATACAAAATCACTTCAACCTCTCAGAAGTATAGCATCTGAACCTTACAACTCCTACACAAACAGGTACTAGAACATCAAAAAGCATGCTGAACCACTAGAGCCCAAGAAAGACAGTCTGACTTTAATGGGTGGAATTACTCATATAAAAATGAAACTGTACTTATATCATTAATTGGCTTTTGAATTCCAGAAGTTTGGGGGAAGTTTTGGTCAATGCAATACTTCAGAAAGCAGAGTTAGATTACATGTAGATTGACCTTCCCATATTTTAATTATCTGTGTTTTGACTTCATTTTTCTGATTAAAAGTATATGCTCTTTATTTTTGCTTCATTTCCTCAGTACACATCCTTCTAAAAATGAGGCAAAATTACAGAAAACTTATGAAGTTTTCAAATAAATTGAAATTAAAAGCCCCATAAAAATCCCAATAAACCCTACACAAAACTAATTAAATTGAATAAAACCCCACAGGAAACAAATAAACAAACAAAAAACCTCAAAAAAAAAAAAAAGAAATCACACACACACAGATGTATATCATGACCTCAGTCATTAGGTATTACTGTTGTAGAGTGGTCTACTCAGTCTGTGTAGAAAGAGACTTTGGGTGAGATCCCAGCTGATTACAGTGGGGGGAAAATGCCTATAAATTCATTTAATGCAAATGACCAACTTGTAAAATGAGGCAACAAAAAAACCAGAAACACTGTTCCTCTTCTGACTCTGGGAAGAAGTGACAGAAATGGTTGGTGAAAAAGAAAAGAACATCTAGAAGACAGTTAAAAGTAGAGTTAAATTGACTTTTCTCAAACATCTCAATAGTATAGCAGCAACTGTTATTGCATATGAAGGTAAAACAGAGAAACTGCAGGTGTGGCTTCAGAAAGAGTAGCAAAAATATAGTTGATTATGTCTCAAGCAAAGTGTGTGTCATTACAGAGTTCTGTATGAAAAGTTATTTTTTCTTCCTTTACTCTTAATTACCCTTCCACAATAGTAAATTAGATTACCAGGCACCAAAGTGCTATTATTTAAATATCAACTCACTTACTTCCTTAATTTATAGACGAGCCAGCAATTCAATTTCATTTATTTACACAGCAAAGATATTACCAGTATGTGCTAGGAATACATGGAATCTTCAAGACTTAGGTTTTCTGCAATCATTGCAAAAGAATCTTTAATTATTCCTTTATTACTTTCACTTTTGAATGCTTAACTTCATTCTAAAGAGCAGATAATATTATCTAACTGAAGAAGTTGGCAAAAATTTTCTTAATTTTCTTCACATTTTAATGCAAAAACTGTTTACAAAGTTTCCCTGGAAGTTAGGGATGGAACAGGAAAACCACTTCTGATATCCGAAATATCACTTCCAGCTTCTGAACGCTTTTCTTCTCAAATTGAACTATTGAAGCAACATGGATTTCATTTACAACATTTTGGTTTTCTTAACCTTAATCTAGATATGAGTATAATGGACTGAATAGGTGCTAAGCTGAAGTTGTAACAACCTCAGTATAAACAGCAATTTTTTGAGCTGATAGATGTTCCATCCCCGGAAACATTCCAGGTTATGTTGAATGTGGCTCTGAGTAACCTGATCTAGTCAAAGATGCCCCTGCTCTTTGCTATGGGGTTGGAGTAGATGGCAATTGAAGGTCCCTTCCAACCCAAACCATTCTATGATTCTGTGGTTCTTTAACTTAAATTTCATATTAAAGTTTCAGCAAACAACTTTCTTGACAACGTAGACTTTAAACTTCCCAAAAAAGAAAAAGTCTAAGTTTTTGGTGGAAAGTTCTTATCGTGTTGAATCACTAAAGAGCTGACATTCATATACAAAGAGAAGGTATTTAGGAAGCCAAAAGTTATAAAAAAATTAGCTGTCATGATGGCTACCTCTGTGTCTACACTTGCTGTAAAAAATGAGAAAGAGAATATGTAGAGATTAGAAACACTGGGCACTATGCAGTATGGGACAGTACAAGAAAAGTAGTAAAACTTGATAGGTGTACAGTGTCTGTGCAAGCACCTATGTTTTCCCTGCTATCTTATTAGCCTAGGCAAAAGAGAATAAACTTATACGTAAGATGCAGAAAAAAACAAAATATGGTAAGTTATTATTATGCTCTCAAATCTTCAGTCTGTGTTTTGCTATGTCTGATGAAACAAAAGTTTCCTAGGCCTTGGTGAAGTGTTTAGTTTAATCAGCTAATGTAACATCACAATCAATACCATATTTGTGTTAGTCTTAAGACTTACTAGTCAACATCTTTAGAATGCGGTAGCAAAAGCCTAAATGGCCATAAAGTGTAACCATTTCCTTTGAGCCATCTCAGAGGGAAAAAAAAAGTGATGATACTAAAAAAAGAATATAATATTTGTATCACCATCAAATTTACATATTTCAAAATGTGCTTTATTTTGCCTTTCTGATTAAGTCATAAGCCCTATTCATAACTAGCAATATGAGCTATCATTTTTACTTGCTGCTTATGAATCTGATAAAGAGATAATTTAAGTCTAACTTAAATCATCTAACTGTTTACGTGAAGAAGAGTGAGGAGATCCTTAGGGCAGCAAGGAGGGTGCACAGAAAACTCACTACTCTGGACTTCAGGAAATCAGACCTTGTCCTCTCCAGAGATCTGCTTCCTGAAATCTGTTTATTATTCAGGGATCACCTCCTCCAAGACTAGAAGGCTGCACACCCACAAAATTTAGGCAAAAACACCAGGAAACCTTGTTCTTTGTGTGAACAAGAAGCTCCTGGACAAACTCAAAACAAAAAAAGGAAGCTTAGGGAGAATGGAAGCAAGGACAGGTAGCCTGGGAGGAAAACTAAGAGATTGTTTGAGAAGCCTGTGATCAAGCTAGAACACCCTGATAGAATTAAGTCTCGCCAGAGACCTCAAGGACAACAAAAAAAACCATTTATATTCACATGGGTAATAAATGGAGGACTACAGAAAATGTGAGCCCTCTCTGAAGAGAAACAGGAGACTTGGTTACTCAGGACATGGAGAAGGCTGAGGTATTCACTGAGGCTGGCTCAGTCTTCAATGGAAAACGCTCCACCACACCACATGCATTGTAGATGGCAAAGGCAGGGAGTGGGAAAATGTGGTCAGCTATAGGTGAAAAGTGGCCAGCTATATGTGAAAACCAAATCTGAGAATATCTAAGGAACCTGAAGGTGTAAAAGTCCGTGGCACCTAATGAGATGCATCCATGTGTCCTGAGAGATGTGACAGAAGCAGTGGCTAAGCCAGTAGTCACCAATTAGTGGATAAGGAATTCACTATACGGTCACACTTGAAGAGCTGTGGTCAATGGCTTGATGTCCAAGTGGAAACCAGTGACAAGTGCAGTCCCTCAGGGCTGGTATTGGTACCAGCTTTTTTTAACATCTTTGTTGATGACATGGAGATTGGAATCGAGTGCACCTTCAGCAAGTTTGCTGACATTATCGCTGTGTGGTGCAGTTGACACCCTGAAAGAAAGGGATGCCATCCAGAGGGACCTTGACAGGCTTGGAAGGCAGGCCTGTGAAAAACTTGTGATCTTCAACAAGGCCAAGCGTGAGATCCAGAACCTGCTTCAGGACAATCCCAACGCCAATACAGGCTGTGAGGGGAATGGATTGAGATGAGCCCTCCAGAGAAAGACTCGGGGAAATCTGTAGATGAAAAGCTCAATATGACTCAGAAATGTGCACTTGAAGCTCAGAAGGCCAATGATATCCTGGACTGCATCAAAAGAGGTGTGACCAGCAGGGCAAGGGAGCTGATTCTCTCCCTCAACTCTGCTCTTTTGAGATCACTCTTGGAGTACTGCATCCAGCTCTGGAGCCCTTAGCAGAAGAAAAACTTGGACCTATTGGAATGAGTCCAGAGTAAAGCCACTAAACTGACCACAAGACTAGAGCACCTGCCCTATGAAGACAGGCTGAGCTGGGGTTGCTGAGCATGGAGAAGGCTCCAAGAAGGCCTTAAAGCAGCCTTCCCATATTCAAATGGGGCTCACAAGACGGTTGGAGAGGGACTTTTCATAAGGACATGAAGTAATAGGAAAAGAGGTAATGGCTTCAGATTGAAAGAGGGTGGATTTGGATTAGATATTAAAAAGAATTTCTTTGTATGAGTGTGATGAGGTACTAGAACAGATTGCCCAGAGAAGCTGTGGTTGCCCCACTCATGGAATTATTCAGGACTAGGCTGGATGGGGCTTTGAGTACCCTGGTCTAGTAGAAGCTTTGAGCACCCTGGTCTCTGCCAATGGCAGGGAGATTGGAACTAGGTCATCTTCAAGTCCCATCAAACCAAACCATTCTATGATTCTATGAAAACTGAGGTTTCACATTCGAATTTGAAGTGATCTTTCATAATTATGTTTTTATTTTCTGTATATGAATAAGGATTAGAAAAAACCTCCTTTTTAATTATGATTTTTTAAATTATCACATAAAGAGAATATACTTTATGATTGATTTTGTTAGTTTATATTGTAGTAGGAGAAAAATAAACCAAAAAAACTTGTAGACTTTAAATTTTTTTTCTTTCTTCTTTAATACTGAATGAAGAACATGTAAACATATTTTTTTTAAATTTCAACTGGAAATATATAGATATATGGGATTATTTTGGCTAAAAATACATCAACATTATTACATGAACTTTGACTGACCTCCAGTAATTGACGTGAATGCTCAATAGAGATACTGAAATATTGATACCTGATAAATATTTTCCTCAGTAGCTGGGGGGAGAGAAAAAGAGAGTACAATCCTTTATGTTGTTTAGGGTGTACTATGAATAGAACCAAATGAATTCTCCATGAATACATTCATATTATACTGTAAAATGCAATCATATGACAAGTGTGTAGGAAAAAGTGCTTGGAAGAAAATCATCAACAGATAAACGTTTGAAATAGGTAGGATACATTGCATATTTTACCACTAGCAAAATTGCTATAATTAGAAAGTAAAACTCATGACTTGGTATGCATAACATTATATCTGTATCAATACACAGAAAAGGATTTTTTCATTTAAACTTTAAAAAAGATATTATTTTATGCATCATACAATATAATGAAATATGTGTTACTGCAAAAGCAATCAGCTTAGACAGCTCATTAATCTTTCTCATACAAATATTGTGATCCCTCTATCTTTCCTCAACTATTTTTGTGTGTATGATTTAAAGATCAAAGAAATGATAACTAGTTTCCATGACAGCTTGAGATACAATGTGTTCTGCAATATGATGAACAATTAAATTCTGATTTAATTTCCTTTATTATTTTATGGTAACATAACATTAACAAAATAAATATGCTCTGATTATGCTGTGTGGAGGAAGCAGTTTCCTGCCTTAGCACTACATTTACATATTTTCTGAAACTTACCAGATTTCCACTAGTCTAAATAATTTGTACTGACACAGTATTCTTTCACAGAGCTTAAAATTATATCTCTACAGCCCTCATTTTGTAATGATACCCAAACCAACTCTCATGGAGATATCTTGTGCAAGCAATGCAGCTGCAGTCCTCCTCCTGGGATATGTTAAGAGACTCTTAAATTGGCTCCAGTATTTGAGTCAGCTTGCACAGAATTTCCTAATTTGGGTATTTCCAAGTCGCCCTACTATGCTAAATGCTCTGAAAGAAATATTTCCATTACTTTCAGTAGACCTTGGTCTAAAGTCTGAACATTATGTAGCAATAAATTGCATAAATATGATATAAAGTCTATATAAACTCCAATTTTTATGTTGTTCTTAATATATTAAACTCTGACATGTTTGTTAAGATCAAGTCTCTTGTTTGATTTGGAAGGCTGGGATGAGGATCTGAAGTTGTCAGTATTTATTGCGGAGATGTTTCTGAGCTTTTGGGGGGCATTCCCTTTGGATGTACTCAAATTTTTTTATTTAGATATAATACACAGAATGTGTCATCATCTGCAGATGTGCTGAGATTATGCTCTCCCTATTCTGGAAATAAAATGAGTTGAAAATTTGTTAGCATGAAGGCATAGACAACTAGTATAGAAACTACATCCTAAATAGAAAAAATGTGTCTAACAAAGTGAAATTTGTATGTTCCACATGCATAACTATATGTTCTGCGACTATCTTCCAGATTCTTTGATATCTCTATTTGTAGAGATACCAATACACAGTTAGTAAAACCCATTCACAACAAGTTTTCATTTGAAAATGAAAACAGTGTTCAGTACTTTATTTTCATTCTCCTCAGGAAAAGACATTGAAGTTATAAATGCTATGAAATGAGTAACTTTCTTTACTGTGAGATATAAAAGGATTCTTTTGTCTACTGCACCAGTGACAATGTGAACTCTAACTAAAACTAGTTTACAAGTTTTTCTCAGGTCAAGTCTTATGAAAACAGTCACTGAGCAATAAAAACATTGGATGCTCTATCCTATAATCTTTTTAGCTGTAATTATGCTTAATTTCACTATTTTGCTCCATGAAAAAAACCGTGAAAGTAATCAGTAGTTTTCAATATGTTGCAAAACTCAAGTGCCCTGTAAAGAAAGGTCAGAACATCTTTGCCCAAAGGAGTGTCTGCTCGTTTCAGGTGTTGTTGAATTTGTATGTTAATAGAGCTTTTTAGCCACTCTTTTCTCAGCTCACTTTTCTTGGGTAGTTTGGACTAAATAGCTAACATATGCCACAGCAAGTATTGCAGGAAACAATATTTTAAGTTATGTTTAGCTAGAATGTGGATGTCATATGGACTTTTAACATGTACACAGAGAGAACTTAATTACTTATTCAGTACTTTAAACATGACTAATCAAACTTACTATATACTGAAATGAGGACAAATAGATAAAATAAAATTCTGCTTATTTATTTTTTGGCCCACTGTGCTTCATTAAGCATCATCAATAGAGAATCAAAGTAAGGCCTAAGCATCAAAGACAGAATTTTCAAAAGCACAAAAATCAAGTAATTTATACATAGAGGGACAGATACATAATTGAAATCTGAAATTGCCACAAATCTATAAAAATAAATACACTCTTTACAAAACAGAGTTTACGAGTGCTGAGGGTTTAGCTTTTTGTTTGTTTATGAGAGGGTTATCTTACATAGCTAAATAAAGAAATTACATTCTTAAACCTGAAGACCTCAGTATCACATCTTAGGAGGTCCCATCTGACAGTTACATATACAACTCAAAAAACGCAGGGGTCCTTCCACAACTAAGTGACTTTTACTAAGAAGGGTCCAAGAAACTTTTTAAAAGTTAAACTGTTTAACTGTTTAAATTGCAACAGCCCCCAAATCAGTGAATGTCTGTCTTCCAAGGAGACATAGGCTCTGCCTCAAGTACTCATTCTAAAACCTGGATGCAAATAAGCAATTAAAATAAAACTGCCAGAGGCTTACTTGATCATAGTGATGTAATCTAGGGAAAAAACCCAAAGCACATGCTCCCTTCCCAAAAAACTCCACCAAAACCAAGCTAGTTTTTTCAGGCTCCTTGATGTTTTGATTTAGATTCTAAAATGATAATCAGTTTCAGCTGAAATATTATTTTAAAATAAGAAATCTGATTTCATTTGCTCAGCTAGATCTGAAAAGGATAGATAATTTCTGATATGAATCTTTTGAGATACAGTATTATTTTGTCATTAATTCAGTATTACATGTGTATTTCAATCCTTGAGAAGAAGCCTATGACAGAACCAAAATTCTACAAGTGCAATGGAACTATTACCACTATTTTAGCTTAAATATTAAGCATAGATTTGCTGAAAGACTACTTTAAACTCCAGAGAAACAGAAGTTATGTGTTTCATTGAGTTCTTTTAATAATAAAGAGAGGAAGAGCAATGAAAAATTTTTGTAATTCAACAGTTATCCTAGTTGCACTTGCACACATCATATTCTCAGAAAATCTGAATTCTATAGGCAGGAAGAAATGCTCAAAACTCAAAATCCTTTAAGCATATGGTGAGTAAGTAATGAATAAGGACTGTCCAAAACCGATAGAAAATACCAATTATCTCTATTCCCTTATTAAAATATTTTTTAAATCTAGTAGTATTTCTTCTAGTATATTCAACAAGAATTAAATCAGAATATTTTATAATATCAAGCCATAACTCATTACAATTAAATTAGATCTTTATGAAACAGCAGAGAACCATAAGATCCACATACAGATGTAGAAAGACAACTCAGAAGTATGGCACTTATTTTTTTAACCATAACCAGAAAGATTAGATCACTATATCAGTACCTCATTAGCGGCAAAAGAATTCAGTGATTATTTTCATCATAGTTCTGTTAAGAACTTTTTTCTGTTTCTTGGAAAAAAATAGCTAGCATAGAGTTAGTCAACGCAGTCAATAACTGCAAGTCTTTAATAAACAAAGGTCCTCTTCCCTTGAATCTCTAATTGCAGTTTCTGTAAATAAGTCAACTGCAATTACCAATAGTTTACTCCTTAGATTGTTGAAAAATACCATACAGAAATCTGTCATAAACCCCCTGTTGATTAAATTCCCAATGAGAAACACATTGTGGTTGTTGGTATATATATATTTTATATATATATAGGTACATCTATATGTACCAATATAGATTGTTGTTAATTGCCTTCTGCTGTAACCTTTTTCCTCAGAAGGTCAAATTGTGGTCTCACATATATCACTGTAACCTCAGTGAACTTAATGATTTGCATGGGCATTAGAAAAAAGATTTGAGCCTTGAATAGCTAGAGATGTAGTTTGATGTGTATGAATGAGCTCTGTCTTATCATGCATATGATGTACTTTTCAATCTTCCTTCTAATATAAAAAGTAAAGCAGGATCCCTAGAGATGTACAGTATCAGCATTTTCTTTTTCAGAATTATGAGGAATAGTGTAGTATGTTTTCTCCTCTAGAAGCCGATTTATTTGAGATTCTAGATCCAACTTTTTAAAATAAAGCAAGTCCATGTGGACCCTTGGAGTGCCATAGGAATGGAGGGAGCCAAAGCAATAGGAAATGGAAAAAAATAACCAAATTGGTTTTGTTTGTTGCCACTGAACATGTAAGCACCTTTCAATTTTAGGAATCATGCAGCCTTTTACCCCATATACAGCTCCCTGTATCATATATAGTTATAGAATTCTTGGATTGATAGTAATGGAAGATGAATTTTTAAAGATGACAGATTTTTAGGGGAACATGTAAGCTAGCAATCTGTATATCCTAAACTGCATTTTCTGTTTGATTATCTACCTTTCTATATAAGATATGCTCTTTTTCAGACTACTGTCATATTCTCATATTCTCACACAATCTTTTAGCTCTTGTCCAGTCTCTCTGGCAAAAGAGTACAAAGTCTAGGTAAGCACATCAGACTCCAGAAAAGAAAAAAAAAGTTTTCCTCTTTTTCATCTTTTTCTTTTACTGTGGCATGGTCTTACTAAATACATTACATATAAGAAAAAAAAAATATGTAAATTGTTAGAACTAATCTGGAAAGCACATGCAGTTTAAGAAAGAGGAATTGTTTGTGTTGTCTGTGAGATCATGCCTGCAGAAACTAAAATTTAAGAAAAAATGACATGAAATTTGTGTTTCATAATCACAGTCTCAGTCTCTAATTTTTCCCTTAGGTGTAGCTTTCAAGTACTATTTTTTTTTCTTTTATTTCCTTTTTTTTTTTGAAATTTTTGCCCAAACACAGAAAAGAATCCACTTCTATTTCATATCTCTTAGGGTACTTACCTTTGCTGATATTTCTTGCTACTTCTGTAAGCTTGGAATACCTTCCAGAAAACTAACATCAAGATGGATGGCAGAGAGAACAAGTATTTTTATTAATACTCATTGCTATCTTCTGAAATTTTTAATGAATGAATTAATGGATGACTGACATCAGATGCTGAGATCAAACTATGAAGCAAAAAAGCTGCTTAACAAGCAGAAAATGTAGGAGCGAGGGACTACTGCTGTTACTAGTCGTACAGGTGAAGAAAAAATTGACATTGCTTCCAGGCGAATGTAATAAAGCTGAACAGAAGACTGTAGGGGAATGCTACCAAATACATATTCATTCCTTAGGCACAATGGAAACACAATCATTTGCTAATATGAATAGTCATAACCCCAAGTAGTTTAACAGAATTGCAGCAATTCAAATTAATTGGCTCTCTTCAAACTTCCTAAAAGTCACTGCCATAATGGTAATATTTTTCCAGCGCTTCTGAACAACTGATACTAACTGGATGCATAAATGCTGCAATGTACAAGAACAAAAGAGAGGAGGGTTCAGCACTGCACAAAATCTTTCATAGACTAACAGGCACAGAAAAGTAAATTGAAACTGAGAGGAATATTTCAAAATCCATAATGCTTTGAGTCACAGGCATTGGATTATGAGTTTGATTCTGAAGTATGAAACACCACAGAAGCTACAGAAGCACAGACCATCTAGAAAAAGTATCCACTTTTTGTCATCATTATCTTTTTATGATAAATTCTCAGTCTGTTCAAAGGTAGATTCACAGGTTCTCAAGAAAACTAATTACTGATGTGAATAGTAGTGCCTTCATTGTGAGAAAATCCACATAAGCAGGTGTTGATGGAGATAAAAAAAGTATGTGTCTAGCTGTTCACATTGAAAGGGAAATGATAAAACTGTTTTCAATTTCTATTTGTTTTTGTAAAAAACTTACAAAATTTTGATACATAAATATTTTAAAATTGAAAATAGCTGATAAGGTTCTGCAATTTTAGGTCATCTGTTATCCTATTTTTGGCTGGGACAGAGTTAATTTTCTTCCATGTAGCTGGTACAGAGCTGTGTTTTTGATTTAGTGTGAGAATAATGTTGACAACATAGTGATGTTTTGGTTTTTGTTCAGTAGTGCTTGCTCTAAATCAAGGACTTTTCAGACTCTTGTGCTCTGACAGCAAGCAGGTGCACAAGAAGCCAGGAAGGAGCATGGCCGGAATAGCTGACCCAAACTGGCCAAGAAGATATTCCATGCAATGGACTTTCATGCTCAGTAAAAACACTGAGGGAAGCTGGCTGGGATCTGCCAATCCTTGTTCGGGGATGGGCTGGGCACAAGCCAGCAGGTATTGAATAATTGTATCTTCCATCAGTTTTTTCCTTGGGTCTTATTCTTCTCTCTCCTTCTCATTACAATTTATTATTATAATATTTCATCTTGTTTGAATTATTAAACTGTTCTTATCTCAGCCCACGGGTTTATCTTTTTTTAATTCTCTCCCCATCCCATGTGGGAGGGGAGACTGAGTGGATTGCTGAGTAGTGCTGAGTTGCCAGCTGGGGTTAAGCCATGACAGCTGTACTGTTTAGGAGCAGTTCTCCTGGGCTCCTCAGGCACAATGAGCAAAACCAGTAGGCCATCAAACGGCGAATATTGACAAGCACCTCAACATGACATCATCATACTGGGCTCACATTATTTACCCTGGGATGATAACACAGAGTATGTAAAGATGCACCAGAGACTGGTTTCACTATCATTTGAGCCATGTCAAAGTTAATGTCACTGGATGTTCAAGAACTATGTTGCTGCAGACTCTGCCTGGAGCTCCTAGGCAGCAGTGCTTTCTTCTACATGGCTCAGCTGCTATTCAAACAGCAGGAAGAGAAGAAGCATCTACACTGTTAACACAGAAAGAAAACAGGCTCTTTACAGCCACCAATGCTTTACCTTGATGTTAAGGTATCTTAAACTAATAGCTGTTTCTACTACTATTGAAAAATAACCTGGAAGGAGAGAAAAAATCTAGAAAAATAGAAATAACTTCCATTAGATAGTGTGGTTTAAGAAGGGGAACCAAACCCAACACAATACATAGTTATTGAGAATTTACTTTGTAACAGCTTTGGGATAGAAACTAGTCATTTGACCCTCCATCGCAGTGTGTTTTTCTTGTGAAAATATCAGAAATCATACTTTATTTTAGTGAGTTTGGAGGTAAAGCAGTGTGTGTGTGTAGGTAGCTTTAAATCATATCATTACTGAACTAATATAGGAAGTAGTATTTGGGATGTTAGTATTCCATGCCTTTCTGAAATAAACTCATTTAGGAAATTGCATAAGCCATAAATAACCCTGTTGAGACTGATGTGTCTTGAGAGGATGGACTCATCCACATTGACACTATTTCTACTACAAAACAAACAGCCCCCAGACACCTCACCTTCCTCTGAAGTCTGAAGTAAATCCCTTTGTAGCCGAGTAAATTATTGCAAAAACTATAGTCTGCAAGGTTTTTCAGCGCAGTCTTGCTGATACACAGAAGACTGCCACATATGAATTACAGCAAACCTTACGCACATATTTTCTCATCTGAGCAATAACCAAGAGGTGTCTTTACACTTGCAATGATGGAAAGGCAAAGATAAATATTAAACTGGATGTCTGACAGCTGGTATTAAAATCAAGGCCGACTGCTGTCCCACAAAACTGGCAGAGTCATTCAGCTTCAACTTAGCTTATTTCTGATTATTCAGGTTTTTCTAAGAACATTGGACTCCCATCAATTTTTTTTTCATGGTAAAGGAAATCTTTACCTGAATTTTTACTAACATATTTTTTTCCAGCATAATAGAAATAAAAATACAAAAAACTAAAGACATTCATTAGCCTTCCAAAAAGAGACAGAAGAAAAATTACCCCGTTCTCTGTTTCTCTTTCAGAATAATGACAGCAAGGAGATGCTCAAGATGCACATATGGGAGAGAAGGTAGAAACTGATGTTAGAACTGTGTGCTTAAATACACTCTATAAAAACCAAATCACGAATTACAGTTTATCATCTAAATAGATGTTTTCAATCCTGTCAGACTTCAATATAACCACACAGCCTGGAGTTTCTCTTCCAGGGTGGTTGTTTTTTTTTTACAGGCTTTAAAATTCTAGTAAGGGTGAGTTCAATCACATGTAAAAAACCCTACCATGTACATGTGATCCAGTGTTGCAACTAGATCTCGTCTATGCTGAACTTCACTGCTGCACTTTTAATTGCACTGGGAATGTCTTGCTTTGCACTCCACGCTTATTCAGCAGTCACTGCCTTCAGTTTTGTTACCTCTGAGATCTTAGTCTCTTGTCCTTGCAACTTGGCTGAAGTTGAACTCTAGAGCACGGTCTCTTTATTCATTGATGTTGTTCTGCAGTTAAAAAAAAAAAAAAAAAAAAAAAGAGGTACAACTGAGGGTTCAATTACAGAGGGCAGTTGCATTGCCTCAGGGGGTGGAGAAACCTACAAACTGTGAATCAGAGTTACAATATGCCTCCTATTTCTCTTCTTCTATAAAGTCATTGATGTATCCCCCTACACCACCCCTATACTTAATTATATACTGAGGCATGTATAATTAATTAATTATACATGCTCTGATACAGCTGCACTGGCCGTAACACTGGGAGGGGAAAAACTGAGTCTACCACCTGTGCAAGTGGGGAAATAATAGCTCTATTGAGGCTGTCTTTGACTTCCTTGTTGTACTGTTCCTAGATTAGAACTTTAAAAAAAGGAAAAAAGAAAAGGGAAAATGTTAGCAAGTAAGCACTTTTTCTAGAAGTTTATTTTATTTTGCTGGGCTTCAGATCAAACTTTTGGTTTGAAAATTATGTGTAGATGTAAAAGTAGTTTGTCTAGCAGGATATACATTTTCTCTCAAGGGATGTCTGACAATCTGTTAACACAGTGTATAATGGAGAGAGTAGGGGGCAGATCACAGGCCAGATTGTTAGCTAGTATAAAAGAGGTGTTAATGCCATTGACTTTAATAGGGCTACGTCAATATCCACCAGCTTAAGATTCTCTGTATCACAGCCCACAGACCACTTGCGGCTTGCAAGGCCTTTGTATTCAGTCCACAAAGGGACTTTTTAATTGTGGCTATACTTGACAGAATCATAAAAATGTACTATTATCAGTTTACCCAGTGATTCTCTAGCATTCCTAAGGATTAACCTCTCTCTTTGGAAGCATACAGAGTTGTGAGAAAACCTTCTCAGCTAAATCCAAGTTCAATTCAGAAGTACCATTGGAAACTTTCATTAAACCATTTATATTGTGATAACTTATTTTGAACACATGCTGTCTCAATTTATTAGCAAGGAAATATAGCTGTGAAGATTTCACCTTTGAGTATATTAAGAAAATATGTTGATTTTTTAAAGAAAGTTTTTATATGTAATATATCACCTTATAAATGTAAGACAAAAAAGCAACATAATTAATGTAAACTTTATAATGCTGTTCTCAGACTGATGTCTTATCTGTCAAGGGTTCCAGCATGAACAAAACTTTCAAGATTCCTATTTTATATTCTAATTAATTAAATTTCATTAAAGTATAGAAAATACTTAACCTGGAATTATTTCTGTGGAATAAAAGTTCTTACATTTGAAAAAAAAGGTGGCCTTGCTCTTCAGAAGTCAGTAGGAAAATAAACCTGAATGTCTTTATACAACTAGAATTACACTGACTTCTCTAGAGTTTGAATAAGTGCCATGTTTGCTTATTCTTCCTAAAGAATAGCATTCATAATATTAAGGACTTAAAAGACACAGTAGGGCTCTCCCAAGTTCCCTGCACCAGTTTTTCCTCCCCTCCAGATCATGTCTAATGATAAAAAAATAAAGGATGATCACTTTATATTAAGTAGTTGTGGGGGTTTTGTGGCAAAAATCCTTTAATGCTTCAAGCTTAAATTTATAGTCTGCCCCAAACTCCTCCACCGAGTACTGAAACCCATTTTTTTCTCAAAATAAAAGCTATATTTGTGTATGTGGAGACTAGAGAACAGCTGGAACACAGAGAAATTATAAATATTGTGCAAGCTGGCAATATCAAAACTGTTTATGTTGGAATAACTTTTCCCCAAGAGGTGGGTGCACTTTGGCAGTCAGTGAAATGATC
This sequence comes from Ploceus nigricollis, assembly GCA_013399945.1. Classification (NCBI taxonomy): domain Eukaryota; kingdom Metazoa; phylum Chordata; class Aves; order Passeriformes; family Ploceidae; genus Ploceus; species Ploceus nigricollis. Next base: position 1,339,947 of record VXBC01006898.1, on the reverse strand, counting down.
CCCAGATACCCATGACTCCCTTTGCTGTTCATATATTAAGTATGTACCAAATTGTGTATACAAAACACACACATGTCAAAAGTTGACATCAGTGGGGAACAAATAATCCTCTGAAGGCAGAATGAGTCAAGTAGTTTTGTTGAACTATCTCGAAGTTGCACAGACTTCTTGGTCAGTATGGCAAAAAAAATAGGATGGCAAAAAATTACTGTTATTAAGAACAGTGTTATCCTAACACAGGAGGTTTAAAAAATAAGGAAATTTTATCACAAGACTGCTAAAGATTCCTGCAATTTTATTTTCATCAAAAATTTTTTGGTTTTTTTTTAAATATCTAATGTTACCCAAATTTACTTGAGAGACTAGTGCTAATTTTTATTTCTCTTCAGTTTTTGCCACTAGGGGGTTGATGTCTAATATTAGACATCAACAATATAGAAAGAAGAATATTCGGGGTTTTCAGGGTTTTTTTCAAATATGTGGATATTGTAAATAATTAATATACATAGCTGTATATCTTTCAGGAAATTTCCTCAATGCTCAAATCCAGAGAGATAATTTGGCAGGATAATCTTAAATTTTCTTCCTATTATTCATTCTTTGCACATGCAGATATTGATATCAGTTAGGTCCACTTAAGATGATGGTCAATAAAATTTACATGCTTTTAAAAATACTTTTGTCTTCAAATAAATAACTAAAATCCCTAGAAATAGCTGTCTGTAAACAATGTTATAACAAAATTTCTTCTAATCTTGCTCCTTTATACAAACATTTTTCTTTTTCCTCCAGATTTATTTCCTCCTGTTCTAGCAGCCGAAAGCATTAGCTATTTTAGTATTTAAAGAAGAAACTAAACATCAAATAAATGAAAAAAAAAAAACTTTTGTACATTATAATGCATAAAAATTTGTGGAAAAATTAAGAACTTTACCTTTCCAATCTGTTACACTTTGATTGCCTGTAGAGGTAAGAGAGTTTTGAATGCTGTCTGGAGCAAAACATGAACATAAATTCTGAGCTTTTGTTTAAGTTGCTACTGTTTTGTAGCATGCATATATTTCATTTCTTATGGTCAAAACCCAAATCAAGTTGAAAACTCAAACTCACTCAGAATTTTGAGTGAAGTCAAACAATTCCTAACATCTAAGAATGGATGCAAACAACTTATTCTGCTTGTCATGTAGGAAAAACTTTTTCAATGGAAAAAAAGCACCCTCCCATTTCAGTGTTTCCCATTTTATCAAACTAGATAAAAAAGGGAGTTGACTATAGTAGCTAATGAACTGTATACTTCTTTATGCAATTAAAATACTACTAACAGCGCTGAAGACTATTCCAACCTATATAGAACATGTAATACAGACCAGAGGAAATCTCTGATATTCTAAGTCAAGGTACATCTGTTGAAGTCTTATATTGAATAAGAAAGTATTTGTAAAGCAAGAAGTAGTAGACTGTAAAAGCTGGCATGACTTTCCAAAATTTGCAACACAAAAAGCATTCAAGAAAGCCTCGAAAAGAGTTAGTGTTTGAAACCTTTTTTCCCTTCTGTGGTAAAAACATTCCTAACCACATGAGTTTCTTAGCTGTATCTGGTTTTCATCATATCTCAAATGATGCAATGGAAAGAAGATTCTAAGCACAAATACTGCTCCAATTATTTATACAGCCATACTTGTGCAATAGAATGTGTAATTCTCGTTTTTCAAAAGTGAATTTTTTAAGAGGCCTTATAGCTCAGTCCAGAAATCCTCAGTTCACTTTCCTTCTTTCAGTTCTTTAGCAATTTGTAGTTTACTGGGTAGCTGGATATGTGCAGAAAGACACCATTCCAGAACACAACACATTGCAAAATGGCCTTTTCATTCCTGTTATCTGTACCCTTTCAACTACTCTGTTCCTTTACCCCTGTACCAAACACATACTTTTTTTTTTCTTAAGGATTATATTCCTCTTTTTAAATCTTGCTTGCCTTTTGAGCCAGTATCATTTGTTTATGTGGAGTTCTTTTGCCAGAGCCTCTGATTTTCCTCTCTGATTTTTGTGACTTGTGCTTTCTTTCAGTTAATCTGCCTCAACAGCAAATTTGTACTCTCTGAGACAAATAATGTCTTGATTTAATGTTAACTACTTGATTAAATACAACACATTTTCCTGTTCATAAATGTTTTCAGGAGGGCCACTAGCAGGTTATAGGCTCTACTGAACACTTTTTATAGAATATTTTTTACTGCAAATAGTAAACACATGCCTGGAAGGAAAAAAAAGCAACATTCTGCTCTGATTCTCTTTCAACCCTTTGTCTGTTTAGATGCCTAAAACATCTGATATTTGTCTTTCAAGGAAGGTCAGAAGGTGATAACCAGTGGTACAGCTTTTTATCTAAACACCTCAAAACCTTAGTTTTTTGGTCTTGCCATTTCTTTCCAGCCATTATTTCCTACACTCTGCAATTCTCAAATAAGCATTTTCTTACACAAAGATTATTGTGGAATGACATATGGGAGCATATCCTCTCTGTAAATTAAACAGTTCCCATGTCCATGGAATGGGACCAAGAGCAAACAATATAACTTCATTTAAATTTGTCTTCAGTTACTTCGTTGTCAACTTATGATTAAGTAAAATTCTGTTCAATAGCAACAGAGCTTTGTAAGGGCATATAGAAACAGAAGCAGGACATCCAAACAGAAAGCACCAAAATTAAAACTCATTTACATAGATGGCTCCCGCATGTGTCCAGTTGTCTGTGTCTTCTCCTTCCATGAATCACTTTGAAGATGAGGTCATCCTTAGAACTTGTGAGAGAGCTGAGGCCCTGCCTAAAAATTACGGAAAGAGACTGGTAAATCAGTCCAGCATAAATAACCTTAAAAAAAAAAAAAGTTACTGAGGTTCAGAGATGCATGACACTTCATTATTTATGAACCTTACATATTTTTCTGATGGTTAAAAAAAGCCAAAAAAAAAAAAAAAAGATAAGAGAAGCTTGTTGTTGCAAAATTTCCTGCCTTCTTATACAGATCCCTGGTTTTGTTTAACTCATAAAACTGACCCTGAAATAGCCTGAACACAGTACAGACTGCTGCAGTCGAGGCAGTCACCAGGTTCTATGTATCAGAAATTCCACACTTAAGCCATGCTGTCAATTAGACAGGTCCCACTGTAATGGTGTGTCTTCTGTCAAACATTTCTGAATAGACCCTTGTTCCATTTGATACTATCCTGAGGAAGCTTTATCACAGCTCTGATGCATGGTAACTTGATAAGACTTCATTTACCACCCTTCTATCACTATTTAACCTTAACATGTATCTGAAATCTACCATTAAAATAGCAGGTTTTTTGTGGTGATGGAGTGCTCAGGAGTGGTTAAAGCAGATTAGCTAAGGGTTTTTATTACAAAATAGAGTTTGTATCCCACAGTCTTGATAAATCCTTGCTAACAGGAGTTGCATCATCTAAAAGGCTAGCTGTTCATACCTGATAAGGTTTCTAAGAGCATAAAAATGTCTAAACAAACCAATTCTGTGAGAGAGGCATTTATAGGGTGTCAGCGTTATTGTTAGATAATGCTTTAATTGAGATATCTATATGTTTCTCAGGACACTAAGAAAATACCTTATTATAATAGTGCTTGAGAAATTCAGATCAGCTATTTTATGGAGGAAACAAAAAATTACCATTTCAGGTTAGTATATTTAAATCTAAACCCAAACCCCCTTAACATTTAACACAGTCTGTATAACTGAAAATATCAGAAAGCTTTTTAGTTGGTTCATAAAATATTGAGATCAATTATTTAATCTATTTAAAAATTATTAATCTGTCAGTCAATAGTACAAGATCAAATGTAAAAAGAGTTGAGAAGGAGATGCTTCAGAGTCATCAGATTCTTTTATCTTTTTCACTCAAAAATAGCATTCAAGAAATAAAGTGATTAATTAAATGCATGCTTATATAACTTAAGTAACTTCTTATATAAATGTAATATGTATGTTTGATGTACACACCTCTTTATTTAGTCAGCATTTTGGAGGCAGGGTTGTTTTTAAAGCTTTCCAGATATGTTCTGTACTGACTGCTGCATCTACAGCCAGGTTATGTCTCCCAGACATCACACGCGGTGACAAGTAGTTTATTCCAAACACTAGCTTGATTTCACTATCTCCAGTAAGCTTCTGTTGCAGCTTCACCATTAAAAATATAATACTCAACCCTTTATTTAAACTAAAGTAGACGGGTTTGTGTTTTTAGGGGAAACATGTTAAGGAGATCAATTTAAGAAGATGAAAAAGCATGTCAGAATCAGGGAACTATCTATGGACTTTAGACTGGCTTTTCAATTTATAATGCTAAAATAAAGAAAATGCTATATATATATATAGAGTATATACTTTATGCTGTATATAAATTACAGTTGTATACATGCACCAGCATGTATGTTTACATGTGCATTTCTATAAGAGCTCTACAAGATATTAATCATTAATTTTATAATAAATATTGTTGTCATAATTTATTTCATATCTTATGAAAAATTAAAATGTTTTAATCAGTGGTCTTTTAAATCAAAGATATAAACCGCAATTTTCAAGACTTAAAATTTAAACTCATTTTTCAAGAATAAAAAAAAAATCAAAATTAGCAAATTGTAGATTGTGATCTAAATCATAACAGGAAAAGAGTTATTTTCAGTATCCATGATGTAAGTGGTTACTAATATATCCATGCAGCTGGGGGAAAGTATATTAAAAAGGGGCTTAAATAAACTACATTTCTCTGAAAGTAACTTGGTTGTGATTCATAGTCATAACAGCAATTATTTTCTGATCTCAACAGGCTAGGGAAGTAGGGAGTGCCGTTTCTTCAGTTTGGGTTGTGGAGGATGGCAGTAAACTCTCTAAAAATTGCTATTCCACTTATTCTCTTGTGTGTCCTAAACTACCTTTTATGTGTATATGGTAACAATGCCACATCATGATTTATTTTTGTGATTTCATCTGTGTTTGGGGTCTCCTCCCACGCACTGTCACTCATCAGATACACCACAGCATCTTCACTCCAGTATTTTTGGCAAAATAAGTAGAGCAACTGTTAAGTTGATTGAGAGCTTTCTCACCTCCACCTAGTGATACCTTGAAACTAGAGTAGGATTGCAAAAATCTGTTAAAGTTTTCCTCATTAAAATAATCCTATACTATTTTACCAAATATACCAAATTTTGGAATCAATGTCAGTCATTAATAGAACAGACATAACAGTACACAAGCAGATGTAGGATTTATACTGGATCAATTAAGAAAAGAATAAACAGCAGGTATTTTTCTTTGGAAACACTGTTTATTTCCGTGGGGTGGGGGAGAAGTGGAACAAGACATTTTTCTTTTAAGAAATTATTTACTAGTAGTAAGGCTTTAAAGATCACATTGGAAATCCTAGGTAACAGTTTATGTCTTTTCCAAAATGTGCAGTCTGAAACAATATATGTTAGATGTTGATGATGTTTTATTTCAAGCCGTACTTCAGGTCTAGTGTCTAATAATACAGTGCATAAACCACACGAGTTGAAAAAAAAAATTCATGTTGATTTATAATCAATGACCTTCATAGTTAGTGACAAGGGTTTTCTTTGTCTGCATAGGCAAATTTTGAAATGTATCATCAGAATCAAGAAATACTCTCTTTTTGTTGATTTGGGATCTTTCCCAAAATAGATTATGTAAATGAATAGAGCAAATTATGTTCATTTTATTCATATGACATATGCTATATATATGTGTCTGGCTCACCAGAAAATGAGCACCAGAATATTTGTCCTTTTATTTATATGCTGGTGAAGATGCCTTCAGTGAAAATTTACCTTCAGGACTACAAAACCCATGCACATATGCACAAGGTTACCTAAACTATAGATTAGAATTTAACTGGGAGATTGAAGCAAAATATTTTCAACATTAAATTGCTTTGCCTGTGACCACAAAAGGTGCCACCACAGAGGTGAAATTTATTAATTTGTCTAACCAAGGTGATCCGTCTGCCTACTTGAGCCACGTGTTACTGTATAGCTGGTTATTTTGACACCCACACAGAAACAGAATTAAATGAATCTCCTTTTATTGTAGATTATGTATCATTTTTGTAGACTATGTATAGTAAAACTCAGCAGCATCTTTCTCTGTTGTTAAAGTGCTGCCTACTGATGGTAGCAGTGTGGTTTTGACTTGGTCCATCCCTTTAGGAATGCCTGATATAAAAATTTCTTGTGTGTGATTTGAATCTAATTACTTAAAAGTTCAGAATAAATGTTTCTCACAAATTGATGTTTTAATATGTCACAAATTCTTCCATGAAGTTTTGTTAGACAGGAAAAAAAAATATATATTTATCGTGACAGTGATTCTTTGATGTGGAATTGATTCTTCAGGCTCTGAAACTTCATTATAGTTATAAAAGAAAATATCTATTTTTCAACACTGTTTAATGAGTGAGTACAAGGTTTTTTAGCTAACCGCTAAAGTATGATTGCTTTGATCTTTTAGCTATAGTCTTTTGGAAATGACAGCTTGCAAAGAAACACAAGAAACCATTCAGATTGAAAACCTACTGAGAAATACTAGGGAATAAGGGTTTTTCTTTGGCTTCAGGATATCATGTCACTTCATGTTAAGATACCCAAACCTGTGTCATTTCTTTATTGTAAAGCCAGACAGAGCTCCCTATGATTCAAAAAGTAAACTTATATCACTTTAGATGAAACTTAACTTGTTTGACTTTTTCTGTGAATCTTACTACATTCTGAATGGAATGTGGGCAACTCTGTACTCCTATTAAATACTATGGCCAGAAGATAATAAACAAGGGCATAAAACTGGTAGTCATAACTCATATGGCAGCAGAGACCACTAGAAAGGTATTTTCCCTCTTGAGTGACAGATCCAGCATTTGAGAACAGGTCCAGAAGCTAAATCAAGGAAATACATCTTCATTTTTTCCTTTTTTTATCTTGAAACCCTGTGCGATATCATATGGAATTTAATTGGCACAAAAATTTTCTAGACAACTCTTTGAAAACCTTACTTTTTCCCTTGCCCTTCTGCACAAAGGATTACTCACAGGAAAATTCTTACTTGTTTCAATGAAAATAGTCATGACTTAGTGCTGTACAATAGAAGAAAGGCATTTTCAGTCTGATCACTTGCCATGAAATATTAATACATATGAAGTGTTGATTGGCATTTGTATGCTCTTGGAAATCTTGGGCTCTTTCAGCAGTGCTTCTTGTTCATTTAAGGAAAATAGCAGTACTTGCAGTTCAAAGACTACTCATTAACAGCTCTAGCCCTCAGTAGCAACAGTAAGTTACAGAAACTGAAACCAAGAAATCCATTGTCACAATGTTTAAAAGAGCTTTGGATGAAATCACCCACGTAATTAAGTCTTAAATGCCATATATGCCTCAAAAACTCTCATGGTTTTGTGATGAAAACACATCTGGGCAGGTCCTTGGGCTGTTGCTACTTCACTTATTTGTCATATATGGCTGATATTATTGCAATGTCTACACAACTAAGCTGTGAAAAACCACCACTTTCTTTTAACTTTAAAACCTAAGGATGATTTTACTTTTTTCCTTTTTTTTTTTTCTTTTTTTCTTTTTTCTGTTATCTAATGAAATTTATGGAAATTGGAGATAAAATGGTTGGAGGACAACAGAAAAGGTTTTTTGAGGAATAAATAATTGCAAGCAGTAAAGTAACAACTGTTACTCCTGATGCCACAAACCCCAGCACTAGGGAATGGCTTTGTCATGTGGCATTGCATGTGTGAGTACTGGGACATGGAATGACTCGCAGATCTTTAACAGGGTCGGGTGCAGCTCGGGGGAGTAACAGGTGACAGCCGAGTTGGCTGATGAAAAGTGGTAACTTGATGGATCAGATCAACTTAAACTGTGCCACACTACCCCGTGGAACCTCTGATTGAGACTTACTGGAGAAGAGAGGCCCTGTGTTGTACCAAGGTGCAAAGCACTTTGCCTAAGGATCTTCTCTTCTGAGAGAAAGATCATAAATTCTTACTCTGACATTTAAAGAATAAGTTACTGTTCCCTCACTGATCTAACAACAGAGAATTTTATTTTCTCTCTTTAATACAAATGTCATGTTAGTCATTGGATTCATATTTATGAATGGGGCAAATTTCTCACTGAGAAACAAAAAGTTGAATATAAAATTTGAGGCTTTTTTTGAGTCTTTTGACCAGCAATTTTCCTTCTTTTTTTTTTTTTTTTTTTTTTCTTTTTTTTTAAATGAAACTCTTTGATTTGGTCATGCTCCTCCCAGGAAAGCCCCATAGTAGGGTTACAAACATAATATATATTTATATTCTCTATTTATACATGCACACACAAACATTTTTTATTTTAATACATTTGGTTTACTTCATATTACATAAACATGTCATTGTTAATTGTCTTATGGAGTTCTCATCCATGCTATATGGCACTTCCAGCCTTTTATGGGTGGTCTGTCTGTTTCTGCTCATCACTGCAAAATAACAATCCCTTGTAACTGAGTTTAAAAATCCATTGTTTTGGCAGATCATTCATTACATATTTCCAGATTACTTACAAATCTGAAAGCAATTCCATATAAAGATGCATTTTTTATTATGGTAAAGACCTTTGCTGATATTTCAGGTATCCTATTCAACAACAACATGAATGAAGGGACACACTGCACCCTCAGCAGGTTTTCTGACTGGAAAGAGTGGCTGATACCCCAGAGTGTGTTCTACCAGTCAGTAAGATTGGAGCAGGCTGGAGAGCTGGGCGGAGAGGAACAAATTGTAGGGGTCTGCACCTGGGGAGGAATAACACCATGCACCACTACAGGCAGGGAGGCTGACTGCTACAAAGCAGCTCTGCAGAGAAGGACCTGGGAGTCCTTGCAGACAACAAGCTGTCCATGAGGCAGCAGTGCCCTTATGGCCAAAAATGCCAATGGTATCCTGGGGTACACTGGGAATAGAATTGCCAGGAGGTTGAGGGAGGGGATCCTGTCCCTCTGCTCTTTGCTGGTGAAGTCACATCTGGAGTGTTGCGTGCAGTTCTGGATTCCTCAGTTCTAGGAAGACAAGGAACTGCTAGAGGGGATCCAGTGAAGGACTATGAAAATTATTAGGGGACAGGAGCTTCTCTCTTATGAAAAAAGGCTGAGGAAACCGGACCTGTTTAGCCTGGAGAGAGGATCTTATCAATGTTTAGAAATATCTTAAGGTGGGTGTCAAGAGGATGCTCCCAGCAATGTCTGTCTTTCCAGTGATTTTCAGTGAGGAAAGGGGAAACAGGCACAAACCACAACACAGGAAGTTCAATCAGAATATGAGGAAAAGCTTGTTTACTTTGGACATTACAGACTGCTGGAACAGGCTGCCCTGAAAGGTTTGGAGTCCACTTCTCGGAAAATATTCAAAACCTGTCTGGGCACAAGGGCTGGACACATACTTTACCAGAGGGTTGGACTAGGTCATCTTCAGAGGTCCCTTCCAACCCCAACTATTCTGTGATTCTGTGTACATACTAACATATTTTTCCTGTTATAACACATTCATATTCTTGGGGTTTACATTCATATTAGACTACATTGAGACCTAGTAAGGTGATAATTATGTAAAGTTTTCAGAAAAACACTTTTTAAAACAAGTGGGGCTTTGTTTTGGTTTGTCTTGGCTTGGTTTTCTAAAGAAGAAGGTTTTTCCTTACATTTGTCTTTAAAGCATGTGACAGTATAGATCAGAATTTTCCTTCAGAAAGCCTCTGCTCAGTTCTTGTCAAGGAAATACCTTTCCCATAAACAGGAGTCCAAATACATTCATTAGGCTGGTAAAAATTCCCTGTGGATTAGTGAGCAGTGTTAGTATCTTTGTAATGAGTGTTTTCTACTTCTATGCGCAAGTTTTTCATGAAATGTAAACATGAACAACAAGTGTTGGTCAATAGTGTCCTCCAGGATATGTATCTACAGCACTGATCAAACAGCCTTTTGTCTCAACTAAGTTACTGATTCCTTAAATAATTTCTAAGGGTTTCTTGAACAATGATGTTGGAAAAGCTGGGGGGTTTTGGTATTGAAAGTCGCTAAAAATGAGGATTGTTTGCTACATTAAGATCATTCTTTGCCCTGAGCATTACTTTAATCTGTGAAACCCCATTTGGATATATAGTATGCTGTGCTCAGACACTCAGGTTGATATTCTACTTTTCCATTTTTTGTACTGAGATGAGAGATTTCATTTTTATGACACAACCTAATCATTTGCATAAAAGTAGTATTTCCAACTCTGAACATAGCCTACAACTCCTCTTCCCATAAATAAAATTTGAATCTTTCCATATTTTCAGAAATAAAAATTTTGCTGTTTTCATACTTTGTTTTGTGACTGTGAAAATGTATTGCTTTGTCATATTCCTTGACCATTTTGGCTTACAATTGAATCTTTATTGCCAGTTTTCCTTTTTTTTTCCCTACCTTCTACAGATAATACTTGTATTTCCAATCTGTATTTCATATTAAAAAAAAGAACACATATCAAGACATATTATTTACTCTCAACAGATTATTATGAAATGACTGACAATACAATACGATATTTGATGGCCTAAATTGACATAGCATATGCCTCCTCTCTCTTATTGTTCAGATGCTTGGTATCAATACACTTGTTAATGTGAGTTAGGAATCTCCAGTGCTGACTAACACAAATAAAAGAGGAATTAAATTAAAAAAAAAAAAGAAAGGAATCTTATCTTTCAGCATTATGCAGCAAAACCCTTTTCATTTACTTTGTTACCACTCATAAGTGTGAGCAACAAAATTTGAAACAATGCATGAGCAGGCTGTGTTAGACTGTCAGATACTACCTGAGAGGCTCCAGTCTTTTGAGACAGAGCAATTTTGTTCAATATAGTTTCTATGAGAATAAAGAGTGAGAGTCTGCTAGATAGTCTCAGACAGTAACTGGCCAGCCCTACACCATCAAGGACATCACCCAATTAAATGAACAGGGAGAAAGCAGCCACTGAGATATAGAGAAGAAAACACAGAAGCCACGCTGCAAATCTCAGTGAAAGGTTTTAGTGCTCACTGCTTACATAAATTATAAATGGGTGAACACCACAAAGTTCTTGTCCTTTCAGTAAAACACGAAATGTTTCATTAAAGTTAATTACTTGTTCAACCCTAAAGAAATAAAAAAAGATAACAGTGCCTAACATTTTTTAATTTTCATTGTGATATTTCTTAAAAAACATGATCTTTGAAATGTCTAGAAGTACTGTCTCTTATACAGATATGCTCAATAAATCACTTGAACTTACACATACTATTATTATGAACTAAAATGTAAGATACTATAAAAAGTCTTTAAAAAACTTTCTACCCCTAACACTATTATTATGTATTATTATTGTATCATCATAAATCACCAAGCCAACTGAAATGGATGTCATGGGCATAAAATGATAAATTTTAAAATTTAGTCCCAGAGTAAACTGCTTATGTTTACCTCAGTAATATATTATGCTCAAAATTACTACATTAATCCTTCAAACTAATTTTTTTTACTGAAGGTGTTTCTTCATTTATAGTCTATAACAATTTAACAATGTCAAACTAATACAAAATTCCAGAGATAATGTTACCTTATTTTGTTTTATATTTTATTATGCTTACTGCCTCCCTCCTTCCCCACCTTATTCCATCCTTTGGTTCTCTATAAATAAAACCTGTGGCATATGTCCCATTATCTATCATTTTGTGACAGTAAAGAATTCATATTCGAGTGGGCATATCCTGCAGATAACTAGAATTTGTGCTATAGCTCTTCACTCTTTGTCTGCTTTTCTTGTTTTTAAGTTTCTGAACTTGAGGTCTTAGTATATATTAAAGAAAAATATTTATGGAAGTGTCCTTTCTCCCTCCTTCTCTTTCTTCTCCTCCTGGTGGACAAAGGTGGAGGGTTTATAGAGCCTAATTGTGACTGCATCTTCAGGAAGGTTGTATTTTAGGCTCTCAATATAAATAACAGTAGAGTATCTCTCCTGAGAACAGTTTAAAGTGAGAGATCAAGTGTCTTGAGTCATGTCTGGGGAAGTCTATATCAAAATACTGAGATAAACAAAAGTGGAATAAACTGTTATAAAGTAAACTCTAAGAAGTTGTTTGATATAATTAAAAGTGAGTAAACTAGAGGTAGTGAACTAGATGCTTCTAGAAATTTCTGAAAAAGCCCCTTATTGCATAGAGAAAATAAAGATATCTACTTTAAACAAGAAAGAAGAAACTAACCTTTAAACTTGGACATCTAAATCTCTTTTTAGGGGTTATCTTTACTGCCTCTTACTGAGAAAACCAACCAAAATAGCATTCCATTTTCTCTGTTATTCTAAATGAAAATGGCAGAAACCTTATGTTGTTAAAAGATTAAGAAAGATGGAGATGCAAGAAATAAACATTTGCTGGGGAAATTGTAAAGCTTCAATACTATTTAGAGCATTTAGACAGCACTCATTGTGAGATATGGCAACTCATTGGCATTTTCATAAGTGTTGTTTATCTGTTGTTGTTGAGTTGGTGGTTTTTTGTTTTTTTTCTCTCCAATCTCTACAAAACGTGAAACTTCCTTGCATCCTTAAAAAATCTGAAGTGATAACCTGCATAACAATTCAGTCAGTTTTAAGTAAATAGGAAATTGCAGCACTAGGGTGTTGATAAGACCACTTGGGACAGAATGTCAGTGTCTAATACTAAGTGTTAAATTAATTTTAAAATAATTTAAATTAATTTTAACACATAATAATTAACAGATTATTTATAAATTCTCAGAGGTCTTCAGTACTTGGGGATTAAGGATTGCAAATCAACAGGGGAATGAAAGCATCAAGTTCAAATCACCTCAATTTTTAGAGTTGTATTTGTTATATGAGCACAGAGAGTCACTCTCTGTGTTGTTTGTGCATTAAGGAAGAGGATGTGAGCAAGGACATGTTTGATGAGGAGAGTAGATTTCTGTTGCAAAACTCTTCACTTGGCACTGCTGTATGTTACAGGGTCTGGAGAGCTGCTCTTACTCACTGCAAGGTTTGCAGCTGTGAACACAGACAATACAGAGTAAAGGAGTTTTATGCTGTGCATTGGCGGATTTTTATTCCTTCTCTCACAGTTTGTGTTCTGGCAGTGCAGATAAACCTTCATTAGGGATTAGGGTGCCATTTACCTTGGCATTGTACATGCTCAAAGGAAATATATTCCTTTTCCCAAAGAGTTAATTTAAACATTGGCAACCTTTAAGATACGTTTGTTCATGCCTAAACCAGGTTTGCAAATGGATACTTTATTCACATCAGATATATCCGGGAAGCTAATTCTGTTGTGTATATTTGGGATACAGGTGGCTAGTCATTGTGCAGCTATTTACTGCTTCTATTTACATATATCTACTATTATTTACCAAAGTCTTAAATGCTAACTTTTTTCTTTTTTTTTAACCATATAATTTTGTCAGACAATTCTTCTTTCTGTGAATGCCTTTCCTGTTTTCCAATATTCATAATATAAGTAAAATACTTAATTGTATGCAAACATTCACTTTATATTGACTTCCAGACATTAATTACTTTCTTACATATCTGGTCAATTAACTTTTCCCTTTTCTATTCCCAAATGAAGACCCACTATTATTATTTTTAAAACACAGGAAGAAAGGAAAAGTAATTAATAACAAATTATTTACATAAACTATGGCAAGACTTTTAGAATTACTTCCACCTATATGAATCTTTACTGCATCTATCAATAGAAGACCACTGACTATCTAGATTGTATGTATTGTTTCAAGTCCCCAAAAGTACAAGACTTTCAGCTTTTTAATGTACAGCCAAAAACATAATATTAAAAGAAATTTTCAAAATCTGATACCTGCTTCTCACTACTGATTTTACATTTTTTGATATGACCTACAAAAAAATAAGTAGTGCACTTCACTTTTCCATTTTTTGTACAAGCAGGGAGTTACTGTACTAGGATTGTCACTAGTTTCACCCCCACACCCCAAAATCGTAACTTAACTTTAAAAACAAGACTCTAAAAATGTAGTTTAAACGTTCACCTCATATTCAATTTTAAGTAGGAAATAAGTCTTTTGAGTCTTATATATTTGTTGCCCTCAACTCATTTGAGGGAATTAATATACCATTAACTATTGAATGTGCCATTCTGCAGCACACTTTGGTTGGCTTCATCATTTTGTCTCTCTGATGAATATTCCAGTATTATTTGATCTTTCTTCAGGGAATAAATCTTCCTGGTGATATGTAGGACTGCACAGCCACAATATTCTAAAAGGTACTAAACCAGTTTTAACTACCTTTTCATAGGTATTTGAATGCTGCCATTTACATCTACTCCTGCCTGAAATAATTGCTTGTTACTCAACAGTCCCTTGAGCCCACAAATAGAAATATTGGCTTACTACTAAAAGCTGACAGTTTTTCATGCCTCTTCAAAGGATGCACATTTTTTCTTTCTTTCCTTCAATTTTTTTCTAATGTGCTATACTTTCAGCTTTTTACGGTATGCTGTATTTCAACTCTATTGTTTTTCCTCCTGTTTTTATTCTTTGTAATAGCTTTCCATGCCTAATCATTCTGGATGGAAGACTGGTCATGATAACACAATTTCCTTTATAAAAAAAATTTTCAGGAAATACAAAGTGCTGAGGTGAGGGCTTTTTTTTTTGATATTTTGTGAGAATTGTTCTTAATAATATTGCAACAATTTTAGCAGTGAAACACTGCACAAGTCTCATTCTTCTGAGTCTGATATACACTCAAATTTAAAGGTGTTCTTCCCCAAATGACTTAGAAAAAAATGACTGTGATACAGCACAATTTTCTTATAGTTCAGGATTTACTAAAAACTAATTGCTACATTTTGCTGGGTTTTTTTCCCCGTGAATGTCCAAAATTAGAGTTTGGTTTTTGATGCAATCTGTAGAGAAAAAAACAGATAAATAAAAGAAAGAAAAGGTCAAGTATGTGGTCCTTTAAATAATATCATATCTTAGCCTCTGAAAAATTAAATAATTTATTTGCTTTCCTTTTTTAATTCTTCATCTAACTCATTTTTTTTACCTTATTCTAAACATAAATGGCATTTTCACTGTCTCCTCATTGCTTCTCATCTGTAATCACAATTCAATTATGAACAATCACCATTTCTTTTCGAGTCATAATATATTATGGTGAAACACCACGAGTGAAATACTATCTCTATAGGTGTTTGTCATTGACTTCACTGTAGTAAATTTTCACCCTCTGGCAGAACAGCCTGTAGTTTTACAAGCTGGCTACTGTTACCAACAGTGTGATTATGAGGAAAAAGTATCTTGAAAAATTATTTTCTGGAAACTAGAAGGTTCTCTTAATGTTGAGCCCATCACTGAATGACAGAGTAGAAGTTGTCTGAGCCAGATATATATAAAAAAATGACCTTGTTTCTGTGTGAAAACAATTGTGTGTATGGCAGTTTGGTGCAGAGACAGTATTTACACCTGACAGTTGTTGAAGTTATTTGAGATTCTGAAAATTCATGCAGAGAACTTCCAAAAGCTACTGTAGTTCCTAGAAAATTAAACTTCTGACTTGCAGTCCTAATGAAGGTCCATAAAGTTGTCTTCTTCACTCATAATGTGAAGTTCTGAGTTAGGAATGAAGATGTCTGAAATACTGAATAATATGTTAATGTACTTGATGCATTCGTGGGCAATCCTAGTCTTTCAAGAGATTCAGAAGAACAGCGGGAATTAAGTAAAACACGAATAAGTAATGTGTTTAAAACTAATCTTAAATTTAAAAATAGCTGGGGTGGGATTGAAACTCTAGCTCAAAAATAATAAATTCAACTATTTTGGTCAAAGAAATTATTGTGGATGATAGATATTATCTTGTAAAATGAATCTAACAATTCAACTTTAAAAAATTGTCATTAGAAAGACATTATTTGACCTTCATAGCCTTATTTTCCTTTTCACCTCCAAATTTTTTCTCGAATTATTTTATTTTTGTGTGCTTGTTAGCACTTCTCTTACTTCATAGTAGGTAAAATCTAGCCTTAATCCCAGATGTTAGCTTAACTAGCTCATGAGTCTGTTTGATCCAAAGAATTTTTCTTCTATTAACTTTGACAAGTTCATTATCAATAGATTAGACAGAGGGAACTGAGGAAATGTGTTAATATTACAACAGATACAGGAGGCACAGTAACTCCAGGATTCCTTTTCCTGGATTTGTCATAAGAACTCCTAGAAAGTTGAAAGCCCAGAACTACAACTGGAACTACAAGCACATTTAATACCTTGCTATGTACCACTGATACATCACTTTGAAATCCGCTATCTAATCAATTAATCAGGAAACATGTTTCAGTAACTATCTCTTTTCTCTCCCCTTAAGAAGGAATCAGAAATGTGAGAAACACTTGGCTGCAATCATCTTATTCTGTGCATGTCTTAAGTTCAGCAGCACAAAAAGAGCACGTCATTCTGATGATCTTTCTGTTGTTCTCTCTACCTGGGTGGCATCAAATCCACTCCAAGGCCAAATGCTGGCCCTATTCTTCAAAGTCTTGAAAGAACTAGGCCATGACTCCTTCATACCTGCTGTTCACTCTGCCCCAGTGTGGCAGCTGTGGCCTTAGTAACTGTGACAGACAGCGACCAGGGTTAAGATCCTGGCAACTGCCTTTGTCTGCTTTACAGACAGAAGATTTCTTTTCATCAAAAATTAGAATAAGTTCTGGACCATGGCACCTTACAAGTGAAAGTGAAGATCCATCTCTTTACATTTGCATAGATGCACTCACCTCTCAGTGACCCAACAGTATTCCCTTGGAGAGTAAGATGAGGGAAAAACATGCTATGTTCAGATGATGTAAGCAGAGTGGTTAATTTCAGTTCTCTGACTCCTTTGTTACAAAAGACTGTTAGTGCTGAGATTCTGTTCTGATGGATTTAAAATATACACAGAGATTAGATAAAATACCTTAGATAAACTGCTTATGCTTCCATTTAATTTTCATACCAAACATACTCCTGCAGCAAAACACATTCCACCGGGAAATTAGTTCATCAAGACGAAAAGCATGCTGTGGCCATTAGCTGTTTCCTAGTTTCATCTTTTCATTGCCTCTCAACCATTAAGCTCCAGATCCACAGAGTTTCTTTACCAGTCTTAGCTCCATTCTTTATTATAGGTGATCTACAAGTTTCTGCTTGTTCTCACCTGACTCTGTGACAGTATCTTGTACTGAGTTACACTAATTTTCTAAAATATGCTCATATAAGCAAAAGTAAAAAGAACTTCCTCCATCGTTTGTGCTTAAAATAGTATGAGATTTCCTTATATGTACCTTGCTCTCTATGTTGTTTCTTTGTTTCATGTCAGTTCATCATTGTAAATACGGTTTAAGCAAGTCTATGTTTGTGCAGCTTGTAAATTTTAACTGTTTTCAGGAAGATCTTGAACCCCACATGATTTTTCCCCAATAGAATGAGCCACAAGTAATATAGGACTTCATGTGCTTTTTTTTGTGTTTAATATGCTTCTGTAACTTTTTATCATGTCAGAAGTTAGAGGAATTTCTAAATTCATTATGAACAGTGTGTGAGCATAACATGGACCCTTGCAGGGAGGGGAAGAGGAGGAGTCCTGTGTCTTTCTTGCATGTATATCAAGTCCTCTCGTTTTAAGACTTAGTGAGTTTTTCTCAAGCTCTGTGACTGTTCATTTATTCACAGCAAATAAATTACTTCTTTCTTAGTGGGAATTGCAATTTAAGCAGAGAGTACATTGCCTTAGTTTTCAGTCGCTTTCACTATTTTTACATGACATAATCTGTCATCAAAAATATATTTCCATTTGTTATATCATCAGCTGCCAGGTTTCTCCTATACTCTTTTGCATGTGAGAAGGACTGGGGGTACCTACCTCTGCTTAATTAACTCCACCTGGCTTGAGACGCTCCCTTTCAACAGTCTGCCTCAATGCCATTATACAGGCACAGCAGGAGAAAGCCACAAATCTAGTGAAATTAAATCACTCTCCATAGAAACATCTTGAACAATAGCATGAGAACATGGAGCCAGCCAATCGTGTTCAGGCACATGGAAGTTGCAACAAAGACAAGTGTATGGCAGCAGCAGCAGTAGCAACTAATACAAAAAAGAGAAAAACATGTTAGCTTCAAAATGGAATTTATTCTCTAGCACAAGATTTTGTGATTATTTCAACCCAAGTCTCTATTCCCTCCCAAGCAGTTGCAAGAAAGTCTTCCCCAGTTCTTGAAGAGAAAAAAATTTTGAAGTTACTCACCTTTTGCAAATGATACATACTTCAGGCATGATCCAGGCCTATGTCAAGCACCACTAAAGGACTACACTGTCCGTAAGAGGGCTCAGAATGTCAGGGTCAAGGCTCTACTCTTACTGAATCAGTGCCATTTTTTGCATTGCTTTCAGTGGTTCAAGAGTGAAGAAGGGCATAGACGATATTTTTCTGATTTCACAAAGAGATGAAGAGGTCATATCCTTCTCAGAGGTGAATGCTACTGTGAGTTGTAAACCAAATATACTCACAGGGAAAAAAAAAGAGTATGTCCCGGTATTGTGTTATTTCTAAAAATAGTTTTCATAAATCTAATTGCAGAATAAAAGAAAACATTTTCAAAATGAATGACCAAACTTTAAGTTTTCTCCTTGAAATAAGTATATAGACTTCCAGGTTCTAAAGCTACATTTCCCAAAGCTACAGTGAAGCTGTTTAACATCTATACACATACGCACACAAACGCACACACACACACACACACAAAAGAATTGGAAAAAAAGGAAGATTTTGGCCAGACACATTAAAGGCCAAATTCTGCCAGGCTTTCTCACAGTAATGACCTCAGTAAGTAGGGCATTACTGTTCCAGTAATCCTATTGATCTCACTAGGACAACTTCAGAGTAAAAAACTGGTCAATACAAGCAGGTTGGTAGATTTTGCCTCTAAATTATAATTTTCCTTACATTCTATTTCTACAGGTCAGTACTACTGTTCCTTGCCAAATGTTTGAAGTAATAATTTGTAAAATTTTGCTTTGCTAAATTCTCAGAGCAGTAAATAGTGTGAACTTTAATTTGCAGCATATATTTCTAATTGCAAAATTATATTCTTTTGGAAGGTGTCCAAAAATATGAAAAATGTTATTTTATGTCTTTGTAGACTTCATGCCAGCAGAATCATGAAAGGGAAAAGGATGAGAGGTACATGTTTTTCACAAGATACCTACCAGTAATTTATACCTTATAGTCCAATATTTTTTTAGCATTCTTTTATTATGTAATATATGCTTATATTTTTTTAAATTAGTCTCAATATTGGAGTGACATTTTATCCCTTGAGGGAAAATCACAAATTTCTCTCATGAATACTCACAGCTACAAATATATCATCAACCAAAATCTCATATCTATAACTTAGAAATTGAAAGATAGTGAATGTTGGGCTCAATAAATTTTAACTTTTCAATGTTTATGAAAAGCAGACACAGTAAATGAGTAAACAGCTGAAAGAAAGCCTGCTTTAAATGAAGAAAACACATCAGTTTTAGTTCAGCTCTAGTAAGAGCTCTCAGAATCAGGGTGGTACAGGATCACACAAGAAAAATTTGTGTATTTCTAGGCTGAATGTATATAAAGATGTTGACTTGACATCCATGAATTAATTTATAACAGAATTTTTATCAAGAAGTTTAATAGAATTTTGTAAGTTAATGTACAGCAAATTGCATGAGCAGTCATTCTCTAGCTATTACTACTGTAATGAAGGAAGGGGTTTTACAACAATATATATATTAAATCTGGTTTTAATATCTGTTATGATTTGTTGCTTTGTATTGCCTGAGGCCTATCTCTGCTGCACAGTTTCTTTTGCCTCAACGTTCTTTTGCTAATGTCAAATCATTTAAGAAAACACTGAAACATGTGTAATGTACCTACATGAATAAATTGAATATTTAATGGTTCAATGCCCTGACCTTTGAGATTACAATACAGGACAACGAGCACACTTTGCTAAACATGGAGGTGAGTGGGTGTGCATATCCTGAATGAAGTACTTCAGAAGGGAGAAGCAAAGTCAAGTTAGAACAAATACTCTAGTCCCTGAAGGCCTGTTGCTGAAATCAAATTATAGGCTTGGACTATCACAATTTATTCCTCAAAAAAAGTCATGCTGCACTAGAATATATCATCCACTTGGATAAACAAAGAGCCAAGTGTTAAGCAGTGAAGTGTCAATCAGGCAAAGTGGGTTTCTCAGATGCACACACATGCAGCCTGCACACAGACTACATGCACTATCTCACCCCTGGGATCCTATTGCATAACTCATATTTGCCTTAAAGTGAAAACTTGCCAGTAAATTAGTTTTCAAGAACCACTAATGCTTCAAGACCCCCTTTCTTTTTACAAGCAATTGTCTGACTGTTAGCTTCTAACTCCCTAAATTCCCCATGATATCAGAAACCCTTTACTATCATGACTACACTAGAAACCCTAACTCTTCTTGTCAGGGTATAGTGTTATTTTTTAATGTATCAAATCTGCCTTCAGAAGAAGATTGCAAACTCTTAGAATCCTAAAAAACCACAGTTTGAACTATTTTTTCATAAAGAACAAAAAAAAAAAATAGATTGGACTTGTCCAGTAGGAGTCATTGTCACCATCATAACTTTACTTGTGAGATAGTTCCAGAAAGTTATATTAGTTGCAGACCTATAAATGCTGTGCTTTAAATCATACAGTATTTGTTAGGTATCTCACAAAATTGTTTTCATGGACTTCAATCACACCACACAGTACAATGCATCTTTCTTTTATCTATTTGAAGAAAGAATTCTTTATGTTTTTCTTAGTTCTACAAATTAGTATGTTTTCTGAAGAACAAATTATAACAAGTCAGTTAGTGTACTTGATACCCTGAACATGAGGAAAATGTACTTCAGACTATATTTCCATATGATAACTAAAATCATAAAATCATACAGTTATGGAATTATAGAACAGTTTGGGTTGGAAGGGAACATTATCTAGTTCCAGCTCCTCTTCCTTGGGCAAGGACATCTTCTGCTAGACCATGTTGCTCAATGCCCCATCCAACATGTTCTGTTCCTGTAAGCCTCCTGCAGGTGATGGAATGTTATAATGTCTCCAGCAAAGCCTTTGCTTCTCCATGTTGAACAACCCCAACTCTCTCAGCCTGTCCTCACAGGAGAGGTGTTTCATCATTCTCCTCTAAACTTACTCCAACAAGTCCACATTGGTCATGTTGGGGTCCCCAGAGCAGTAATCAGATGGGGTCTCATGAGTGGAGTAGAAAGGCACAGAATCCCTTTCCTTGCCCTGCTGGCCATGCTGCTTTTGATGCAGCCCAGGATATGTTTGTCTTTCTGGGCTGCAAGTGCATATTGCTGTCTGATGTTGACCTTCTCCTTAACCAAATCCTCTAAGTTCTCAAATTCCCTCTCCTCAGGGCTGCTCTCAATCCATTTTATCTCCAGCCTGTATTTGTGCTTGGGATCTCTCTCTTTGGCTCTTTGACTGAATCAAGACACAGTGATGACAATTTTGTGATTCATTGTGCTTGCTTATTCACCATTCCCTGCTCTTAGTCATACTTTACATCTTTGTGTTTGGCCATTTTGTTACTGTGTATTTGTCCACGTGATAACCATCCTAATGCTTTTAGTGTGGAAAGAAGCTATTGGTGAGTGGGGATTATGAACAAATATGCAGCAGTAAGAAAGTTAATGAAGATGGGGAAATAGAAACACAGGCATTTTGCATAAGAATATTTCCACCTTTATTTTTATTTCTAACCAGGTACTTCAGAATTACGTTCTTCATCTTCTTTCAATGGCAACATTATGTTAATCCAAGCTTTCTGTAAAAGCAAAATAATTTTTTCAATATTTTTTATGTTAAGAACAGAAGACACAGACATACTACATGGCATCAAGTATTCTGAGAGATGTGGGGGTGTCCTGCAGTAGTCGCAAGCCTGGTAAGTGCTGGGCAGTGTCATTCACTTTTGTGTCTTCTCTCCAGACTTCTTTCATTTTCAAGAGGAACACATGCAGAAATTTGACGCCATCAAACCAGTCACCTTACAAAGCAGACAGAAACATTATTATGTGAGGTGGTCATTCTATTTCTTCTTTTTGTGTGTGATTCCCTGTTGTTCTGTCACCATTTCTAGTAAAAAAGATGCAATTCTTTACTAAATGAATTATGCATACTCCTACATGAGAGTAAGTTGTTCATTTTAAGTAGAAGACATGTGGAAATAGAAAATTACTCTGGGGTTAACCACACATAAGACACTCAAATAAACAATAATTCTGTTGTAACTTCAGATTTTTTTTCCTCCAAAGCTCTGCTAGCTTGAAGCCCCTGCTCTTATATCCCAGAGATAAAGTTCAAAATCCTGGTCTGGAAGGCTTCACAACTCCCATCAGTTTAATCTGATCTTGGTTCTGTAACATGGGATCATGCATTCAGCAGGTTTAAATAGCACATGGGTGACTGTTGCTCACATACTGGATATGACCCAAAGCTCATTAAAGTAAAAAAAGAGATTAGCCTTAATGGGCTTTGGATCAAGCCTGAAAACACAAAACACCTGAAATACTCTGTGAAGGATCTGAAAAGTATCAACATATAGATTTCACTGTTGCATCATGAATTTTGTTCAAAATATCTCAAATTTATTGCTTTGCCCAAAAAAAAAAAAAAAACCAAACCAATTTTAGCAAGACATTAAAAAATAGTATTTGTATAATTGTCCTCTAATGTCAACATTTTCTGTAAAGTAAGTGGAATGACCAGTGTCAGCAAAGCAATGCCTTAAAATCTATCTCTTACTGATTCAGACTGGTTTTTGCTGCCCCTGGAGACTCTATTTGTGTCTGTCAAGAACATTTTAGCCTGACAGCTCCTGATTTTCAACAGGGAGGGGGAAAGGCAGAACTAATGGATGTGAATGAGCTTAAAAGCTAGTGAACTTATCAATCACAGAAAACAACTGTATTTTGGGAAGGAAATAGAGGTACTTTGGCAAAAAAAAAGTCAATAGGTATTTTTTTCAAACACTGATAACTATGATCAGGTTTTGGTCAGACTATTTTTGGTCTCATAGCACTTTTGTCAGCATAATTTGTCAGCATTGATTATCACATAAAATTTCTCATGCACTGCATGAAATACTTCACATACAGCATTATAAGCAGGTCAAATTCAGAGGTCCCAGTTAAGTTTTAACTATGATAAAATATTTTTTTTCATTCAATAGGAGCTTGTTTCAATAACAACTGAACAAAATTGAATGAAGCCTTGGGATCTGAACCAAAGAATCCAATTATATTAACACAGTTTTTGCACAGCTAGTCTATTATTGTTGAGCTGCGTGAGTGCTCCTGAATGTGTTTGAAGGCTTGCATATTTTGCATCAGAAGGAGTCAGATATCGTATTGCTTTTCCTAAGCAATACTTTGACTGCTCTTTCCATAAGACTTACATGAATTAAATGAAAAGGAAGCTCTGAACTACTAATATAATAGTTATTACTTAAGTTACTTTTTCATCTGGTATTTGCTCTTACTCAGGCATTATAAACAAATATTGACAGAGATTAGAGTTACGATGGCTTGTAGAATGAGATGGGTTACTTTTAAAAAATTACCCTAATTATGCTTAATATAGTGAGAACTTTCTCAAACTAGACTTCATTTTAAGATTCAGAAAAAGACCAAAAACTTAAAAAGTTTGATTCAATAAATGCCAACCTTTTACAGCTATAATAGTTTAATTGCAAAAAAATATAATTTTTGAACGACAAAATTTGATAATTTCAATAAAAATGTCAAAATAAGCCATTCTGAAAATTTTCCAAGCTTATCACCCTAATGTTTAGAACTGATAGAAATAATGAAAAAAGGTTTGGCAAATCAGCATGGTCAGTGCACAATATATTATGAAAAAAATATATTATGAAAAAAATTTCAAACTCCCTAATATTCAATGATATATTATCTGTACATGCTATAAAACTCAGTTGGTGAGATTTTTTATCTGTGTTTTAAGGCTTGATTGTCATTAAGTGGAGGTACTTTCCAGAAACTTCTGAGGGAAATCTAACTGCTCAGTGAGAGGCTTGCAATTTCTTCTCACTTTAATGCTGGCACATTCATTGTAAGTTTTTAAACCTGAGCATTTGGGATGGAAATTAATTATTTAGCAGGTATTTGTCAGTGGATCATGTTTATTGACATTTTCAAAACCTTTTTTTTAACTTCAGCTAAAATAGGCTTGCTCTATCCCATTTTCAGAAACCAGTGCAGCCTTATTTCCCTGTCTGCACTCCCTGGACTAGGCTCTTTCTACAGGCCCTCAGGCTGTAAAGTGTGCTTTACAAAGCAGAGCCCTGATTTACGGCCCTCTCCCACTATTTTTTGCCTGTGGCTGTCATAACTTAGATAGTGCTTTGAAGTGGATCGTTTGCTACTGGCTTATTAGCTCATCTATTTTCTTTCTCTGTGTACACATTCCTTATGACTACCTTCAGCGTTGTAGATACAATGCTAGCTCGTTCTTAACACACTCTTTAATTACAGCCCACATCCAACTCCAGAGAAAGGCTTTCCAGGTGAGTTAATACTCACATGAATGCAGAAGCAGGCAGCTGAGCCTGCCTCAGTGATTATTGAAGAAAGTGAACATTTTCATCACTAGAAATGAGTGACTTCTTGGATGCTGCAGCCGAAAGTGGTCAGTCACTGACGTGAGACAGAGGGGAAGGCAGACATCAGGGTTGCAAGCTCACAACTGGGAAGGGAGAGACAAACTGGGCTTGTACAGAGCTGCCCTGAATAGTGTGTCTTTTTGTTTCCTCATCCTGCTATAACCTTCTAATCTCTCTTAAAATCTTCCTACGGGGTGGCAAGTAAGAGGCTGAGAGGCCCCAAATTCACAGCATGGCTATAATGACCTTGCTCTTGAATGATTTATCTTTGAAGGTCAAGTTGACTACATCCAACTGCTTTTCTCACCAACAGTCCCCTGTTTCTGAATTCTACATCTTAAAGTCCTGATATGTTCAGAGAAACCCGAAGTGCTGTGCATGCTATTACTGTACTCTGCTGGTTTTTTATATTCCCTCAGGGCAATCTAAAGTGCCACCCCCCTCCATGCGAAGCCAGTACTTTAAGTAAAAGTATGTTCATGTGTAACAGATGAACGATGGGGAAGTAAGTCAGAAGAATGAAAAAAAAAAAAAAAAGTATGAGTTTAAATTTTCAGGGGTAAAAAGAGAAATAAATAAACAGCATAGAATTGTTTCTGTTCTTATACAGGAAATGTTTCCTGTTACATGATGGCCTTATACTCTTTCAACTTCTACTCTCCACAGATCCTAAGTTTTTGGTTTTTTCCCCCCACCATTTCATAAACACCTATTTTTCTCTTCCTCAGAACACCACTGGATGTGAAAAGCTTTTTTTTTTCTCTCCTTGTTTTCAGTCAAACCCTCCAAGGGTAGATGCAAGCTGTTTCACGCCTGCTGAACGGATGCTTCAGAGCAAGAATAGCCCCACTGAGACTAAGTGAGATGTCATGCTGAGGACAGAAAAATGGGGAGACAGACAGACACACATACACATGCACATGCATTCACATACACATTCAAATGGATCTCTACATAAGAGCAGTCCCATACATTTCAGAACATATGAAATGTACAGAAATACATTTCTGTGCTCAGAAATCACTGAACATGTTGTGCTGTCCAAAAGGACTGAAATGTCGGTTTTCTTATCAAATAAGCAAGGTTTTGTGGTGAAAGGCTTACTGTTCCTGTTATCTGTGGGTTACTGGTCAGTTAGTGATAGCAGGCCATGTCCAGAAAACACCTGGCAAATGTTACTGTCAGGATTTTCAGTGGACCCTCAGGCTTATTATTGACCTTTACTGTTGAACCCATTAATCTAAATGTGTCCCACAGACAGCACTACAAACATTACAAGCTGAGGTTCAGATTAAGGAAAATATTAGTCACTTTCACTTATTTGTGAGATCATATTGAAGTATACAGTAATTAATAGCCACTAAGGCAACTAAGACTAGCCTTTGCTTTTAGGCCTGGGTCTTATCATTTTTCCCACCATTAGGTGAAATTTATATTCATTTAAGATTTCTTAAAACTAATAAACAAGACTTCCTGGTTGCTAGACACAACATTTAGAGGCTGTAGAGTATTTTTACCTCCGTCATTTTAAAGCCACATTAACCAGTTACCGTGCCCAAACAAAAATAGAAAGCCAAGAATGTATATTGAGAAAGGTCCAAAATTCCAGATGAATCAAGAAGGTCCTAAACAGATTCTGTTTGAAAGTATGTGGCCTAATTCTACTTACCATAAAGATATTTTCAATTTGTTTTTCTCTTCTTTTAACAATTTTTTCTGTTTTACTAAATTTTTATTGTTTCATAACTACTAGATTTCTATCCTGTTGGTTTCTCCTTCCTTGAAAGGGTCAATATTTTGCAAAGTATTTTAAATTTGAATGGCACCTCTTGCCTATTAATGTTGAATAAGTTTTGAAATAATGTGAATGAAAGCGTTAAGTTTTGCAATTTTAATGAGAGCTCTCTCATTAACACAGTAGTAACAACAGCAAAACTAGAAAAGACAGATTTGTCACACTGCACCAGATGATATTCTGCATGGTATCTACAATTAAAATATGCCACTGTATTTATTTATTTATTTATATTCCCCTCTGTGACCTACCATTCTGGTTATTGTTGTAGAGACTTTGTTTCAGTAATTTTCAACATCAGGAAATTATATTCTCTACTTTGGTGTATTTGCAAATAGCATTTTTCGCTCTTACTTAACGATAACATAGAACTTGAAAATCAAAATTCTCTGAGAACTAGTTATGTTTTTCTGAATTTATAACAAATGTGTTTGTTTTAATTAATTGAGATGTTTCCTCCTGATTGCTACAGCTTTGTATCAATTATTGTATGATAATAACATGGTTTAAAACCAGGACATGGCATCCCCTACGTTAAAATATTTGAAAGAAACATTGTACATGTAAAGAACGCAAAAGCATGTTCTCTAACAAAGTGGGACTCTGCATTACAGCTTTAATTCAGCTGTTTGCAGCTACATGAAAAGCAGATGGAAATTAAATGTATAATACAGTTCAGGAGTTAGGAAGTAGAGTGGTGATTACTGAATTGAGATAAAGCAGGAGATCTTATTCATATCTTTTCACATCTTTGTAACTGAGACCAAAGAAATACTATGTTAAGAGGGGTATGTATATTAACTTAATACTGAGTTTTTCAACATACAGTACTGAAGTTACTTTTCTGATGGCAAGTAAACTTGACATACATATATTTCCCTTAAAAATATGAACACATGAATGCATGTATGAATGCATGTTTTGTGATGTTAATGTAATAGACAATAGTTATTTCCTGTGAATTTTAGCCCTTTAAAATCTGCATCTTTATAGCCTCCTGCAGGGACAATTGTGTAGCAGCTAACCAGGGAAAAAAAGCTATTATCAGATCGATGTTTTCTCAGTCATGGAGATTTTAAAGCCATGCTCTTAAACTGCATGAAATTAAATCTGTCAAGATCAAGAAGTATTGCATGTGTTTTATGTTTTTGGAAACTGTAACAAAACCAAGCTGAAATGTCATTTAGTATTTCACCAACTACTGACTTAGCATGCTACAGAAGTTGATGTTTTGCATTGTTTTATTTTAAATGAAGGATTTGGAGCAAAAAGCAAAAGAGAGATGCAGGAAAATCTATCTNAAAAAAAATTTAAATGAATAAAAAAAAAAAAAAAAAAAAAAAAAAAAAAAGGTCTTTTTACTAATTATAACATCCATGATCTCTACAGATAGTGATATGGAGATATGAAGACTGGAAAAAAAGAATAAAAATGTCAGGAAGAAATATTCCAAGTTGTAAATAAGTTTTGGCACAGTTAAATGAGAAAATCATGA
This sequence comes from Ploceus nigricollis, assembly GCA_013399945.1. Taxonomy (NCBI): domain Eukaryota; kingdom Metazoa; phylum Chordata; class Aves; order Passeriformes; family Ploceidae; genus Ploceus; species Ploceus nigricollis. The sequence continues at coordinate 1,311,752 of VXBC01006898.1, read as the reverse complement.
TTCTTGGAAATCGCTCCACAGAATATGAATACCATGTGTTAAGTTACAGCATTAAATGCTAACAAAAACATGTAGCATTGCAAAATGATTCATAAATTCTTGGCTATATGATAATTATGTTGCTACTGTAAAAGATGACAGACTAACATCAACTTATGAGAAGAGCTATGTCAATGCAAAATTCTCCTTCATTTAGGGACATAGAATATCAAAAAAAGGAAAAATAAAAGAACATTAAACACATTCCTTTTGGTCATATAGGCTCTTACAGCACTTTGAAATCACAGTGTTTTTTATGTCTTTCACTCCAGTGACTCAGAGACGACAATCACTCCTACGGCAGACTTGATAATCCTTTGCTCTCTCAGTGTTTTGAGCTCCTCACACTAAATCTTTACTTTAAGTGGCAAAGTTTCCCTCTCTCTCCAGCTGGTGCTGCCAGTCATTCCCCAGACCCAAAGGCTCTCACTTTTTAATGTGCGTGCACTCCACTTTTATCTATCACGCAGAGACTTCACCTGCAGAAACAATTATTGTGGACCATAGAATAGATTTGCAGAGCAGAGCAGCTGATGCCAAGGGCCTGATGACCACAGAGAGATAATATGGAGTGGTTTTACTTCAGATCAGTCCTCATCTGTCTCCAAGGGTCCAAATGCCCATCTGCAGACAGAATGTCCTAGGTGAGCTTCCCAACATGTATTCCTCCACTGTCTCACCTGCAGTGAATCCAATTCCAGCACCCTGAGATCACTCCATTACATGACTCCACCTAAGTGTGGAAAAGCAGAAGTCTTACTTTAAAAACATGCTTTTAACAGACTGTAAAATGTAAACGACACCTGAATCTGCTAGAGAACATTGATATGTAATGTTTACATTTAAAATTGCCTTCCCTTTTTTTTTTTCTTTTTTTTTTTCCTGGAAGGAAATTATGTCTTTTATAGAAGTATATGAATGCTTTCCCATTGATGCAGTAAATCATGGGAGAGAATACTGGCTTTTCAACGATCCACCAATAGTTTTTTGGGGCTATTTGTTTAAAGGTGGTCCAAAAAGCTATCAGCAGTTAACAACAAACTTTTTATTACAGATGTAAGCTTCAAAGCTTTTCCATGAAACCAGTTGCTATTAAAGTATTTCCAGTAAAAGTACCTATTGATAGTCATTATTCAGTAAGTACAATATAAAATAGTTCCAGCTACTGCACTGAAAAACTCTTGGCTTCGGTATTTCACGTTCAAAAGAAATTTATCACCTTGTTGTCCTTGCCAGAAAGACTAATTAATATTAAATCTTTTGAATTTCTCTGCATAAAACTAGCATCTGAGAGCTTAGTATGGTATCCGAGTTCTTTAAAATAAGTCAATAAGTACCTCTTGTGTAATACTGTATGCATTGCATTCTGTTACATTTATTATACAAATTGAAATGAATAACAATATGCAGTTTAACATCCCATGAATATTTTTATCATTCTCCAACTGTAGTTAATATGCTAACCAACTTCACTGAAAGGCATACAGATGTGGAAAGAATCTATCTAGGGACTTTAATTATCACCTTGTCAAATTCAAATTATTATCTTGCAAGTTCATTTCCATAAAGTATCCCCTTTGCTGTTGGATGATTTAACATGTGTCTGCTTTTTCTTATCTTTTTTGTATCTATCCAGAGGCTTTAAACCTTTCAAAGTCGGCCAGCTCTTTGTCAGATCATGATGTTTACCGTAACTGATTTTGTCAAATACATTTTTGCAAACACTCAATTTTGCCAAAGATGGGTCTGTAAAATGTGAAGAGAAACTGGCACACACCACCAATAATGTTGCATAAATCAGACTAAGACTCAAGTATTTCTAAACAGGATTAGCTCACAGTGAAGAACCAAAGAGCCCGGGGAATGATTTACCTGACAAAATTCTGGAGACAGTCATTCTTGGTTGGTAAATCATTTCATATTTCAAGAAACCTGGAGTAATTCCAGCTGTATGAATTGGGTAGACAGTATTTTCTATGCTAGTCTGGATCACATGATAGGGCAAAAAATATCATATGAATATTAATGACAGTGGTTTTTTAACCTATTTAAAGGCAACAAAGCAGTGATGAAAATAAATGAAGAGAGAAGAAAAATGCCCTATTGTATGAGACTTACATCCTGCAAAACTGAAAGTTTAAACAGGTTTTTTACATTTTTGTAAAAGAGTGCAGGATAAATGTATTTGTAATGTGGTGGATGTCTTTGTAAGTGTGGTGAGGTGCTGGAACAGGTTGTCCAGAGTTGTGGATGCCGCATCCCTGGAAGTGTTCGAGGCCAGGTTGGATGGGGCTCTGAGAAACGTGGTCTACTGGAAAGTGTCCCTGCCTATAGTAGGGGAGTTGGAACTCAGTGAGCTTTAAGGTCCCTTCAAACTCAAACCATTCTATGATTCTATATTCTGTGATATAAGCACAGAATTGATCAATCCCCCAAATTTCTGTTTATAAGAAATAAAAAGCAAAAATGCTGTGTCTTGACATAAATCCAATAGCCTGCATATAAAGTTAACTAAGTCTGGAAATGGAAAATATGTTACATTTTTTTAATTTTAAGTTTTTTAATTTCATTTGTGTGAGAACACATGAGAATTGTGCAGTTGCAACTCTTATAATTAAACAAAGATGCATGTAAATTTTTAATAATAGTAAAAAAGAATAATGGTATTTTTGACAAAGTAAAAGCAATAAGATAAATGTGACTCTAAAAAAACCCAAAACCAGCCCAAACCAGAAAGAAAAAGGCAACTAATTAGCTAGCTCTTTGTAAATACATCTATGTACAGTTTCAAAAAGAGACATGGATTGTTCCTGTTCAAGAGCCATACTACTCACTCGTTTTGATTTAGCTTTTATCTTCTTTCTTGCACTTGCAGTACCCTGGAGAAAACTTTAATAAATTTAGCAGAATAACTTCCACTTCTAAATAGATACATAATACTGGATAAATATTAAGGGTTATTATTAAGGACTACAATATTGGATAATATCATTGTCTATTATATGTATTGAGGATTAAAATATTGGATAAATATTAGTTTAGAGGAAATTTGCAGGAAAAGGAGTAATATAGGCACAGCTTTGGTGACTAGCAGAGGATGGAAAAATCATACTCAAGGCAAATTTGGCTTCTGCTTATTATTTATTAATCATGACTTCCTTTTTATTGTTTTTGGTTTTCATGGATTTAGTCAGTTTATATTCTGAATTAATTTCACTGGGAATTTAGAGAGACTACTTACAGATGTACATGAAGTGTCAAAATGTGTATGTTAAACGTGTTAAAACTGCTTCCAGTGCATCTGTGTAAACCAGAGGTGCAACTTAATCAGTTAGTGCTTGCATAAATTTCAGTAGAGTAGATCAAGAAATTGTATCAGGAGGGTAATTATAATTTATCATGTTTTTTAAGTAACAGATGATGCTCCAATGCTCCCCAAATTCTTTCTAATTATAATTAGTGAAGACTACAGTGAAAAAGGTTTGCATAGTTTTCAAAATTATGCTCACTTCTTAGCAAAAACCTTCATAAAGAGAGCAATGTTAAATAAGTTCTACAGACCAAAATGCAAGCAGGAAGAAAATTTGAAATGTGATTATGGCAATTGCATTTCAATCTCCACTGTGGATAAAACTACAGATTAATATATAGGAAAGAAAACATAACTTGAAGTTAAATTATGATTTTTGACATTAATACATTGCTGAAATGATTTACGTTTTAGAAGCACATAATCGAACAGGTCTTGATGTTAGCTCACAACACTTGCCATCCACATCTCTTGCTTCAGCACTAAAATAAAACTGAGGGACATTTTTCTCGTGGTCCCATTCCTCAGTGCTGCCATCAAAGCACTATTTTCTCTTACGGGGTAAGAGATGTCAGAACAATAATCTTCAGCAAAAGAATAGGCTGTCTTGCAGCACTGTTAAGGCTATAACCTCAGCCCAAAGTACAGATTGCAACAGGCTTTGCTGAAGCCTTTGTAATGCAGCAATCCTCACCAGCCGTACAAGCATTCATTTTTCAATAATAGTTTCCCTGACATTTGATATAATGTAAAGGGTATAGAGTAGAGTGTGCTAAGCAGTGGTTAAACACAGAAAATTGTCCTCAAAATATATGCCATACTGAAGAATGCCTGTGAACCAATAACATAATTCAGATGCTGTGACTGTGCTGCAATGAATACACCATAGTGGGAAATGCAGCTGTCCACATCACAAACCCTGACAGACAAATGAATGTCCAATCAAAGCAGATTTTGAACCTTTGACCTTAAGGTGAACACTTATTAAAATCAGGATACTCATGAATGAAAGAGGAGGAATAGTTAGCACAGCCTGACAATGTGTTCACCTGATTATTTAATGCAAAATTCACAGGAAAATAACATTAAAAAATGTACCTGACTTAGTGGCAAAAATTACTGCATCATCAAAAAGAATTTAATTTGTAATTCTAGCAGTTTGAGCACTACTCCATTTAGCTCCTTTGTTTGAGATATAAAATGACTTGGAAACATTCTTTACTAAATTATTATTATCACTGAAGGCAACAGGTTACTGCCACATGACACTATGACTATGCTGGCTCAACTCTCCTTTGGAAAATTTCTTTTACTTGTTAGACAGGTAGCATTTCTTCCTATCTGTTGTACTCTGTATTTTTGGATCAAAAGAAAGGCATTCTAGACAAAGGAATTCAAACTGTCTTGGTTTTCGATATAGTCAACATGACTTTTGGGAAAAAATAGGGTATTAAATATAAAGCATACATTACTTTTTCTTAGCACCCATAGTTATTTATTATAAGCTACAATAACTTTTACAGCAAATTAAGAAAGAGAAATATAACATAAATAAATCAACTGTGAATGCGTGCATAATTGCATATTTTTGAAATGCTATGGCAAATTTTATTTTTAGGGGATACACTGGAGACACACAGGTACAATACTTAATCTATACTGAAACTATCCATAAGGAAAAATTTGACCCCCATTTCCTTCTCTTCTCTGTGTGAAAAGGGAACCATCGATTTCTGCCAACGGACAAGCAGTCAAGCATACAAAACAAGCAGCAGACCAACCCATATAGTAATTCCTGTTAATTCTCTCCCCAGGGTTTTGTGGAGTTTTTTGTGGAGTTTTTTGTGGAATTTTTTGTTTGATTTTTTTTTCCTGCAAGGGAAACATTGATTTGAACATGTTTTAGTGGATTTTCCAAAATCATATCTTTTTAATAAAGTTTCCCTTCTCAGAATATTTCTATTAGATACCAGGAACAAAAACCACATGAAAATTCATTAAAAGAAAAATCAAACATCTTGAGTTTCTCTGGAGCTATTCTATCCACTGATATTCTGTAGGGGTTTGTTTGCTTGCTTTATATCTTTTATGTTAAATTTGTTCAGTAGAAGTGCTTAGTCTGGGTTTGTTGATAAGGAGATTGATTAAGTGCAATGAAAACCTAATTTGTTTTTGTCATTTAATGGTAATAGGCCTCTATTTTTTCCACCTCTCTTAAAATGGGTAAACAATACAGACCAATAAAGAAAAAACTGCCACCACACCCCACCCTCCCCCACCCATTATGATAAACAGGATTAAACACAAGAGGAAAATGAAGACTGTGAAGCTGTCCTTGTTTTGGAAGGAAGTGCTGAAGTCCAGCTCTGTTGCTAAATATTTTTACCACCACCAAATAGGGTAAGAAGTCCTTTCTAAAATTAAGTTGAAAGGGTTCTGTCCTCTCATCATTTTCTTTCTAGAATCCCTAGTATTATTCAAATTTTGGGTTGCACATTTGTAACTTCTGCTGTCCTCAGCGTGAATATGCATTAGATGAAGTGACCTGGCCACTTCAGCAGATTCTCCCTCTCCCTCTCCCTGCCACATATCAGCTGCAATATTCTGCTCAGGTTAGGAACAGAGGATGTAGTCTCTGCTGATTGGCTCTTGCTAATGATTTGATCATCCTTGAAAGCTCTGTAAAGAGAGTGTCTAAAGTAAATAAATTAAGTCTTTTGGTCCTCAGATGTGTTTTGACAAAGAATCTAGGAATCCACAATAATTAATTTTACATCTGTCTCTTACAGACTGTCTTGGAATATACATTTTTCATTAATGGGGATTTCTTCATTCCTCCCTTAAAAATTGGGAGCCCTTCCCTCAGGTATAATAAAATAAATATGCTCTATTTGTTCTGCAGAAAGTCTACTAAGAATTTTTTTTCACTGGCTGAATTTTGGTCACTGCAAAAGTGAAATGCATTGTGAACTGGAGATTTTTTTTCTTGTTTGTTTGGGGGTTTCTATGGTTAGAATTTGGTAGCAAAAAGGAAGAGAGAGGAGTATTTATTTAAATAAAGATAATTTTATGAACACAATATATCCATAAAAATAGCTGTCTTTGGGTGAAAAAAATAGTTTTAATTCATCTCAACATTTTTCCCTAAATTATTTCTTCTTCCCCTCTAAAAGACTTAGATTGAGGTTGGGATTCTGTAAAAGCCCAGATTCTCTAGACACTGAAAAATCTATATACTTTTTTTTCATGTAACTGTTATTTTTTTCATAAAAAAAAAACCAACTTTGCTAATTCTAATTTTCAATCTTACCCTCTTTTACTGTACAGAAAGAAGAAAAAGAGGGCAAAAAAAGACATTCAACTATTTTCAAACATTTTGTTGTTTAGTTAGTTTGTTTGAGTGGTCACTATAATTCATATAACTGTATTTACTTTCTTTTCCATTCCTTCTAATAATATACCTTTGGAAGATTTTTATGTCCAAATTAATAAAAATAAAACTATATCAGGATTAGTATTGTTCCAGATTTACTCTAAAACCAGCATGCAAAAATCTTTTAATACTTATTGGTACATAGTGTACTGCACTTAAAAAAAAACCCAGTACTTGAAACTGACAGATAGTGATACCAAAAGGTTGTTTTTTGTCGTAAAAGTTCTAGTACTTTAAACTTCAAGTGTATGAACTAGTAACCAATCAATGTATTTAGGTGACCATTACTCTGTGACCAATGTCAAATGTTTTTAATTAACTAGTTAGGCAAGCTTAAGAAAGCCTGCTGAGCAAAGATGTATGATGTCAAAGCACTCTTTTCCTTTGTCACTCCTATTAGGCAGAGGAAGAATTACGAAAATCAATGGCAAAGGAAGAAGAAAACCAAACCCTTTACTCTAGAGCAGAGGTCAATCTGTTTATAGGGGAATTAGCTGGCAATAGTAGAATAGACAATTTGAAAAAAATGCTAAAAATAACACTTGAAGTGGTGATAAAATAAAAGACCCTGTCAGAAATTAGTAAAATTCCATGTTATAGTAAAATCTATTTTTCTTTTTCATCAATGTTTTAGACAAATTAAAATCAGATAAAGCTGAGAAAAATGCAAAATCCCATTTGAAATTCATGGAAGTTCTGCATTCAGCATGTGACAGAATTGAAACACCCTTATCCCTGTCACAGAAATACACAGAATGTGGTCTGTCCAAAAGAAGTTGCTTTCCCCATCAATAGTATCCTGTGTGAAGTTCAGAAATATTCTTAATGCTTTGGCACCTTGAAAAGGAAGGAGAAGCATATGTACATGACTATTTTCATCCACTGAATGCTTAAACCCAGTGTCGATTAAAGTGAACATACATTAACAAATGAGAAATTGGGAAGCATGCATTAATTCTGTCTTACTATACTTGCTTCTATTGTATCTCCTTGGTCATACAAGTTACACCGACTCAGCTATCAAAAGCCTCTGTAGAATTTAAACTTCTCCACTGGCCACCATTTTACCTCCCTAGTATAAGAGCCTAATTTCTAGGTTAAGGAGGTGTTTAGGTCAGTGTCATATGCTGATAGAGTGCCCTGAGGAGAGGTTAGTAACTCTAACTTGTCTTCCCAGGCTGCCTTTGAGTGCTGACCTCTCCAGGGCAGCAGGTCAGGGCAGTGCTGGAGGATCCCTGTGGTGGGGCAGGCACCCAGGGCACGGCCACTCCACTTAACAGCATTCACTGCCTCAGTCATGGGCGCACCAGGGCACTTCTACAGTCCAAGCTGAACCTGTCCCTCTCCTCCTCTGCTGACACTGGGCCTGAAACACAACAAAAAGCAAAGAAAATAAAGGAAAAGAGAAGGGGGAGTGAGAAGGGGGAGGGCGGGCAAGCTCTGCTTTACTGCTCATTCATTTCTCTGCATTCAATCACTCCAAGGCAGTAACTAGCTCAGCCCCAGGCTCCCTTTACATGCACAAAAGAAAAGCAATCCCATTCAGAAGGAGACCATGAGTTATTGATCTCATGCTGAATGTTATGTTCGGTTCAGCAGCACTGTCAGCTCCCTCACACGGAAAGCTTATGTTTCCCACCAACTCTGTTGAATGATATTCAGCTTTTTTGAAAATGAAGTGTTGGGGACTAGGGGTCAAGGGCAGAGACATCTCAGCTTTCATCCTGGGACTTCAGGACACATTCTGGGTCATGATGAAGGGTAAGCCTGCCAGGAATTAATTGTAAAAATACTGTGGATCTTGTTCACCAGAGGAGCAGGCAATTCATGGTTTCTTCACTTTCTTATTCAGACATTAGAAAATGAGCCATAAAGCCATCATTTGTTAATGTACATTAGATTTATTTTACCCATTCAAATTAATGAACAAAGTTTTTTGCTAAGACACTTTATAGTTCATTTATTTAGCTTAATATCCTCATTTGCAGAAATATGCAGAGATTTTGTTTTAATCAATGAAGACATTAAAGTGAAAACTTAAATTAAAAATTTATTTCTTATAACATGTTTCACTCTCAGCCTTTCTTTACATGAACTATAAATAGCATTACTCCATGTATCAACACTCAGTAGCCTATGTAACTACTTGAGAGAAGGCAAGAGATATTTTAAAATTAGTTATTGTTACCGTGAGGCAAACATAAAACATTCAGACCATATCAAGTCCATATTAATTTCTTGATTAAAAACTTTCAAAACTGAATATTTAGTAATTGTTCCTTTATGAGAATTCCATGTGCCAGGAGTTTAATTGTGGCATGAGGATAATTTCTTACAATTAATTATCTTGTTTGTTTGTTTCTTTGTTTTCACAAATATTCTTTCTCAGCGGTCTTTCACATATTTAGTCAGTTTGTTAGGCTGTAGATTTGATCTCTTTGAAGGTAGGAAGGATCTACAGAAGGACCTGGACAGGCTGGACCCCATTCCAGTGGTATGAAGCTGAACAAGTCAGGTCCTGCACTTAAATAACAACAACCCCATACAGTGCTACAGGCAGGAGGAAAGTTGCTGAAAAGCTGCCTGGAAGAAAAGGACCTGGTGCTGGTCAACAGTGGCTAAACAGCATGAACCAGTGTGTGCCCAAGTAGCCAAGAAGGCCAATGGCATCCTGGCCTGTATCATTAACAGTGTGGCCAGCAAGACAGGGCAGTGATTGTGCCCTTGTACTTGGCACTTGTGAGGCCACACATTGAATCCCGTGCTCAGTTTTGGGCCCCTCACTACAAGAATGATGCTCAGGTTCTAGGGTGTGTCCAGAGAAGGGCAATGGAGCTGGTGAAGGGTCTGGAAGCAAGGCCTGTGAGGAGTGGCTGAGGGATCTGGGGTTGTTTAGCCCAGCTGAAAGTAGGCTCAAGGGAGACTTTATTGCTTCCTACAACCATCCGTAAGGAAGTTGTGGCCATTTAGGGGTTGGTCTCTTTTCACAACTAACATGCAACAGGATGAGGAAATTACTTCAAGTGACATCAAATCTTTTCCTAATATCCAATTAGATTGGATATTAGGAAAAAATTATTTATGGAAAGAGTGGTCAAGCATTGGAACAGGCTGTCCATGGAAGTGGCGGTCACTGTCCCTGGAGGAATTAAAAAGATATATAGATATGACATTTAGGGACATGGTTTAATGATGGCCTTAGCAACAGTTGGGCTCGGTGATTTTAAAGATCTTTTCCAACCTAAATGATTCTATGATTAAGCAAAAGACTGAGTAGGCATCTAAAAGAAGGAAGAGACAGATGAATATAGACACTTCAGACGAACAAAATTAATTCACAAGAAAAGCAAAGTAAAAAAACCCAATGAAAGTAGGAGTGCATATTTAATTGGAACCCAGAGCTGAGACATGGAAACCCCCTTACAGTCTTACTGTCTTTACATCAATGCAAATTCATTTTGCCTGAGTAATAAGTACTGTCAGAATGTCATTCCACAATCATGTTCACATAGTCACACTCTTCTAAAACAAAATTTTATAAATGAGACATACAAATCCATCAACTCAAACTTAAACATTGAAAGTAAAATGATATGCTTACGAATGTTTGCTGTAAATTTAGACCTTTATTCTTCTCAAAACACCCTCAATCATACCAAAGTTTTTATGCATTAAAAATATTTAAATCTCCGAATGCATTCTGCTAATCAATTCAATTTTTGTGTTTATATTGCAGATTCCCTCTTTTCACTGGATATAATTGATTTACCATTCCATGCACTTGATTGGTCCTCTGAATTATTCAACATTCTTTTTTCCTGTGATTGGATAACTAAAACTTTCAAATTGAAAAACATATTTTGAAAAGATCTTCCTGATTAAAATATTTCTTAGTAATATCTAGAGTAATGACATGCATTCTAAATACAAATATTATAAAACTTTATATATAAACAAATAGGAAAAAAACTAGCAAATAACTAAACAGAGCAAATAAAATACCCTGATTTCACTAATGAGCATGATAATGAAGATTTCTAATAATTGGCTTGATGTTTTCTCAGCTGGAGTTTTCTCTACTCTTTCTACATGATGGATCTAATATAAATATAGAGATACTTAAATTTTTCATCATTTGACATGGAAATGTTTTTGTGGTTTTGTTCTGGGGTTTTTTTGTTTTTGCTTTTTTTTTTTATCTCCCAGCTCTTAACTATAGATACATTACAGGAATGTAATTACTTGAAGGTAATTATTCAAAGTGAAAATTAGTAATTTTTTTAGCTCTACTGGTTTCTTCTCACACCGTGTGTTTTCTTCCACTCTTTTTTTCTAGTCTTTGTTGAAATTAAGATTCTCCTATGTCTTACTTGGATCCTCAGACTCTGATGAGAAGAAATAGGAATTAAAATAGCATAATTACTTTATTGGCATTCCTTGGAAACAGCTGTCCAAGGACTTTTTGAACATTATATCTCTACTTCTAGGTAAATACATTCCAAATACCACAAAATCCTATTCTATTATCTTTCACTGATTTCCTGAGAGAAAATTCAGGTGGAAGGAAAAACCAAATCCTGTATAGCATTCAGTATTCTGTAATCATGCAGAAGAAGAGACAAAAGCCAGCCAGACGAGCGAGTCTGTAATCTGCTATATGGATCTGTTAACATGCCACATAATAGCTTTACAACCACCTTACACCAGAACTCCAGCAGCATTGTGTTAGCACTGGCAGCACTGAAGTAATGCTATGTTAATACTGGTAGTATGCATAACATTATTTATCCTGTTATGAATACAACCAACATTACAATGAGAATTTTCTTGCTCATTTTTGGTCAGTCTGCCACAAAATTGAAAAGAAAAATTAAATATAAACTTGGTTAATTTATGTCTTTTTCTTCTATTCTCATTACTGTCTCTATAACAATAACGTAATGCTGTATCACATATTTCAGTTTACATGTTTTCCTTCCTTACTTCAGTTGCAGCTGATTCACATATGATTCAACCCATCTAGTTGCCTGATCATATTGTTTCTAGTAAAATGTTGAAGAATATTTGAGAAAAATTGTATGGTCATTAATTTATGTGCCATGTATAAAAACTTGTCTGGGGAAATGTGATAAGTTCCATCTAATCTCACTACACCACATAGGCTTTATTTTATAGAAATATTAGTCCACAAGTACTGTGAAGCCAGAGAAGATTTCCGTTTTTTGACAACAATTCCAAAATTCCTTACAAAATCAATTGTAACCACCATCTCTTTGCATAGAAATGTGCTTCCATGGATATAAAATCAAGAGAAAATGCAAAAAGCTAACATCCCACCTACTACACGTAACATTTTCATGTGTTTCTGTTTATTTTTTCCGAGTACCAGTATCTGTCCATAGGCTATCTGACAATACACGAGATTTGCAGCTAAAGCATGGAACCTTACAATAAAACTGAGAAGCTATTGTCAAAAGGGATTGTGCAGATGAAAGACTATTCCTACAATCAGACTTACAGCACATATAAACAGGAAGAAGTTTAAATTCAGTCTGAAATAAAGTGAAGTCTAAAAGTTAATTTAAAATGAGTAGCAGAAATTATTCTCTTAAAAATCAAACCCCACAAAAATATTAAGAATAAAAGTAAAGCAGGAGTTACCTAGATTACAATTTAAGCAGGGGGAAAGAATATATTTTTGATAGTTAATTTTGTTTCTAATCCCCCTTATGATTCTGAGGTTTAACTCTGATCTGAACAAAATTCACAGACTTTCCTCTAATTATGATTCCATCTACAAAATATGCCTTTTTTTTCTTCTCCCCAATTCATAGCTCCCATTGTGTATTTTACAGTTTCTCGCTGCTTTGCTCTGTATTTGAATTTTTCCTTGTATAAAGACAAACTCTTTGAGCTGCCTCTCAGCTACTACCCTCTTTAACCTCAGACCATGACCTCTTGTTTTGCAGCTAGTTACTATCTCTGCTGCTTGCTGATATCAATTTGTTTCCGCTTCATTTGGGATCAGTTGTCTGGGCTCTTGATCCCTTACATGCCCTCACTGGCAAACATCTTTCAGTACCTAGTAAAGGGAAGAAACTCCCAAAATTAAATGCAACAAAGCTTCAGCAGGTAACAAAAACATAATGTCAATCCGCCCACCTCTTGTGGGATGATTTAAGAACAGATAATGTTTATTCACAGGTTGTCTGTTAATAGATGAATAACAGATCACTGGGGTCAGATGACAGAGTTTTTGAATTTCAAGAGACAAATTTCAGCTGAGAGGAAGAGGTGCCAAATAGAATGTACCACCACAGCATATCTGATTGCAGTAGGAATATGGCAAAAGCAAGAAATAGAATTTTAAGCCTGATCTGTCACTACATTGAGGTGGTAGGAAATTCTCTTCTCTTTTCAAAGCAAATACGTGTGAAGTGAAATAAACTGTAGAGAAATGCTTTCAAGAAAGGACAGGGTGTATTGAATTGCTTATTTCCTATCTTTCTTGAATTGTTTATTTACTATATTTTTGTGTTCCCTATAGGGAACACACAAAACTTAAATGATCAGGCTTAAATAAAAAAGAAAATTAATTATAATAAGATATGGATTTTTGTGATATAATTTTAATTATTTAAATAAAACTAAGTTTATGATCCCCTTAGGTGTTATGATTCACTTCCATATTGTTTGAGAAAAGTCAACAGAAAACTAAATGAGATATTTGTTTTATTTAATATTATCGTCATAAACTTGAAATATCCTTACCCAATGATGTAATAAGACTGACACACTATCTTTTGTTTAACTAATTATTGCTAAGCAATGACACTTAAACATTGAGTAACAAGCTATATATTGATAAGAAAAATAAAATAAAATTTTGAAAGAAAATGACTGTTTGCTGACATTGTTTTAAAAATTTAATTGAATTATTATTTACTATGAATATTTGCTCAATTTCAATGACAGTGCTGCTTTGTCAGAATTCAGCAAGGGGAAATTATGTAGACTAATAAGATTTGACATACCTCATTGAATTCCCAATCCTCCTACTTCTTCCCTAGTCATCAAGATCAGACAGGATCTTTCTAATCACTAGACAATATAGTCTCTCAAGTCACTGGAATGGTACCTGATATACTCTTTTATTATTATTTGCTACAGTATTTCAACTGTCATGGACACAAGAATTAACACATATTAAAAAATTTCATTTCTACCATGCTACAATCAATGGAATGCATCCCTACAGCTTGATGAGTACCACACACTGTGTGTAGAGAAACAACAGAATTACTTCAATTATAAAATATCTTGTTTTAAAATAATTTTTAAGGATTTTATAAGTTTGTGGACTATTTTGTATGGATCAGATATTTTCAGAAATCTAATCACAGTAAGAGTTACATACCCAGTTAGGAGGAATTTTGTATTAATAATCTCTGTTTCTGAGAATGTAACCTCACAGATAATATTCTCTTAAGGAATATTATCATATCTTTCTGATATGATAAGCAGATATCCTTGTACAGTTCTTCATTCTTCCCTCTCTTCCATTCACATATATATCCTTATCTAATGGGCACCCATAATTTATTAATCCATGAATTAAAATCCCATGAAAATTCTGAAATCTTTTCCTGGGTAGATTTATGCTGACCATTTTGCTTGGGTTAAGGAAACAGTTTAAATGAATGGAGAGATTTTCTGCATCAGTAGCAATCAAGGCAAGAGAATGAGCTCTTAACCCTTTTAATTTCTGAATACAGATGTAGCAAAAACCTCCAATCTGCATAGTCATACAGAATTTCATGTTCAAGAATAAAATGCAGTTTAACTAAAACCTGCATGTCATACTGCAGTAAGACATATGACTGGAACTTTTGACTGAATATACAAGCTCAGAAATATTTGAGGAGCCACATTTCACTCTACTTCAGGTGCCAAATTCCTATGTTTCCATAAAAAAGGAGAGTTGGTTAATAACCCTGGCCCAGTTTTTAGCTATTGCACAAAATCCGTTTCCTGCAGTTCTTATGCCAAAACATTGCTAGCATAGAAATGCACTTTTGTGTAATGGCATATAAAAATATTTCTGAAATCCACATTAATTATTTCCACTACTATGTCTTTGTTCACAAATTTAGCAAATATATGTGAATTTTAAAGAAATAAAGCAAATTAGTCATATCCCTTATATGCTATTGTTTTAAATGGCTCATAATACTGTCATATGTGCTTCATTCACACTATTCTTCTAACTATTGTATGCTTTTCATGTCATTTTTTAATCTTTCATAGATTCTTTTTTAAACTTTTAAAGAGAAACACATTTTGTCACCTCTGTTACTTCATTAACCTCAGTGAGTTATCAGAAATATCTGATACTGACTTTTCTATTTTCCCAAACTTGTCACAGAACAATTTATCTGCGCCTGGTGCTTTATCATCCTTTAATCATTCTAATTTTGCAAACACTTTATATGATCTGGGGCTCATAAAACCGTTGTTGTATTTCACTTTCACAGAAAATTTATTCCAGACTTTAGGTTATGGCCTACAGCTGCACTCATAAATATCAAGGCAAAGAATTCATTCATGCTAAATTACCTTCCAGAGATGTGCAGAGTTATTCATACCACTCAGAAGAACACCAAAATACATATTTCTGTCAAGTTCCACAAAAACAGAATACATGAGATTGCCAGTTAAAACTTCTTTGCCAATATGTTTTGAAAGGGTGGAAAACAGTCAAATTCTACATAGGGCTGCTGCTGAGAACACGTTCAGACAATCCAATTAATGATTGTCAGACTTCAAAATTCTATCCAGATATAGAAATTTTAACTGAAATCTAAATAAAAAGTATTATAAATAAACTCAAGCAGTTGTGGGAAAGTTAAAGCAGGAAACACTATGTCCTTATTTTAAGTGCTTATTCTTCATCCTCAGTTTCCTGTCTTTCAGAAAGAATGTGTTCTGCTTGTCATTGGAACTTCTCATATCAAGCACAGCAAGTCCCAGAAATCTGACCATGACCATGTCCCATAATCACAAAAATCTTCATTAGTTTGAGTCATTTAAAGTAAGAGTGAAGGCATCTTCATCAATTGGCTTGTGCCAGTTTCATTTTTTCCCCATATACTCTTGTTAATCTTTTGACAAGAAGCAACTATGAATTTACATTTCCAACTCAGACCTATGGCAAAATTACTTCTTCCTGTTTTCAGATATACACTGCATCTATATAAACATGAAACATCATAATTCACATTTTGTTCTAAAGTTACAAGAAAAAAAAGTTTTTAAAAAGAAAATTCAACAGCTTTCAGATGATTAAATTACCATTTAAATGCATACTCAGAATGTACTTTCTTTGGTTTGGCCTTATTGAGAAGGCCAGAAAAGTATCTGAATAGAATTGAAAAGTATGAATTGTAAATTTGATTGTCTTGCAAGCTCTAAGTTGTGAATCAGAAGAAAATAAAAGCAAAACCCAAAATGCAACATGCAGAATATATATATATAAAAAAAAAAGAATAAATCCTGAGTGTAAATAAAAAACCATGTAACCTTCTGGGAAGCCTTCATTGCACAGATGTTAAAACCAACAGACTTGTGTTCATTGGAATTTTATCTTGAGTAACTAATAGCAACTTACCCCTGCAGAATGAACATATTTCTTCACAACATTCATGATTAATTCTATCCTAACAGGGTACAATTTCTTTTTACTATTAGTCTTTTGAAATTATTGAAACATGTATAAAGAGTAGAAAAATCTGGGGATTAATTCACATAAGATTATTGTCCAATTTAAAATTAAAGTATCAAACACCACATCAAAAGTCTGGGATATAATCACTATGTTTATACATTAATGAATCCATCAGAAAGGATGTGGGTATATATAATATTAAATAACAGAGTTGTAGCTTATCATTATTATCTAGGGATCATGCAGTGCAAATACCTTTAAATCCAGTACTGTAATTTGCCATATCTGAAGGTGAGGGTAAACTTGCTCAGCAGTAGAGCCTGCTTACCCTGTGCTGTTTCAGTGTGTAGTTCCTTATTTCATTCTCCTCTCTCACAGAGCATGAGCAGCAGTAGCAATAAAACTCTGCATGTGTATGCCAGTAGAAGGCTTTATTGCTGTTTCTGCTCATGTTTCCCATGAGAGGAAGAAAAAAAAAATAAAAGGGTATGAAAAATCTCGGTTTTTAACAGGGATTTCTGCTTCAGAAGTGAGACAGGGGTTACACTGCTTTTAAGGAACTTACCTTGGTTTGTTTCTGCTTCCCTGACTTGAACTGCCCTAATTTTTAACATGCAGATCTGTAGTAATATTCCAAATACTGTGAGCTACCTTCTTTCATGCTTCTTAGGCCATCATGGACTCCCAGGAATGCCTGTTTCCATGATGACTATGCACAGTAAGTCCACGTGCTGGGGATCTTCCATCTGCTGAGGTTCTGCCACCTAGTTCTACCATGCCTGCAATCCCCTCAGGTAAAATGGCACGTCTTTCCCCAAATCTGTTTTCTTCCTATCCTCTCGGGTATAGAGCAAAGCACTAATTCAAATATATTCATCAAATATGTTTTCAGAGAAATTTTCTATGTAGGACGTGAAATAGATTATATGTGGTTGCATGAGATTCAAATCTGCAAGACTTTCACAGAAGAGAATGTGTCAGTAAAGAAACACCAAAACCAAATTGTGTCTTAGAACTTTTAGATGAATGAATTTTAGTCAACCATAAATACATTCCCTACAGCAAATATACAAAACTTTTTTTTGTGCTGAAAGTAAATATCTGCAGTATTTCAAACAAAAAATAGGGCAGTGTTTTTTATGGGTTTGATTTGGTGTGGGTTTTGGCTTGTTTTGTTTGGTTGGTTTTTTGACAGATACTGGTGTTACCTTTAATTCATTTGGTTTATTACCTTTATTTTATTCAGAAATAATTGTGCCTTTTCTATTCCCTGTAGTAAATTAGGAGTTAAAATTATCTAACTTGCAAGTTCTAAAAATCAACCCTTATCCCTCCCAACCATATCTCACCTCTCCCAACACAGTGCTTGAGATGTTAGATGATGAAATGCCTGATGGGGTAAGACTAAATCATAGTTTAATTAGTATAAATGCTGTTTGTGCAGCAACTCTACGTTTCTTTTTTTTTTTTTAGTGTCAAAGTTATGCAAAATTAAAATGGGATGTTGCACTTAACTAGGGAAAATATTTTTTATTTCTTTTTTATTGCCTCAAATTGCTGCAGATCATGACCTGACATTTATTTGTCAAGATATTCAGATAAAGTCTGAGTGGTTCACCAGGAGAGTGGCTAATAAGTAATTTCATATAGTATTCATCCAGCTAAAGGAACAGGCTTCTACTTCTTCACACTTCATTGAAATATATTTTTGTTAATTTGGAGAAGAAAAAAAAACTCATGAGAGGATTTTCCTGATTCTGGGTCACCCAATGGTGCACTGAACTATTTAACTGTGGGAACTGCTGATCAGGTAACACAAAAGTAAGTAGATATGTTTTAATGTGTTTTATCTTGAAGGTAAAACCATCATACCTGAATGTATGTATAAGACAACATGAAATAAAAATTGAAAGAATTTCTGCTATTGCCCTTGAAACTGTTTAGGAAATAGTTGGACAGTCTCTGAGAAGTTCGGTGAAAGGGAAAGAAATAACATTATTTTGTCAAAGCCTTCATTTCAGTAAAGAAAAAAATAAATCAGTCACACAAGAATCTTTTGTTTGGTCTTTGATCTAAAACTTCCATATCTTTATTCATGCATGAGAAAAGTCTGTAAAACTGTTCAGCTTAGGAAAAATTCCCTTCATCTAACCTGATAAACTCTCAGTAATACTTTCTCTTCTACAATACGCAATCCTGGTGCACAATGTCAAGAGGAAAGGAAGGATTTAGTAACCAGAATTTCAATAGGTTGCTTTGTCTACCACAGTTCACAGAACATCCCAGTACAAATCATCAGGGAATAGAAATAATCACCAGTGAAAAGGACCCTATTTCCCATCTCATTTCTATCAGCAGCTATTCAAGGACAACTAATAATGTAAAATTATATCATGAACTTTGCAATAGCCCAGAGACTAACCATCTTAAAGTACCAACCTTCAAAAATTATTTATCATGACACTCACTGATGGTCTGAGCACTCATGTAGTCTCAAGGGTGGGGCTGAATGCTATGGTATGGTGTGGGTTCATGGTGATGGTGCAATCTCAAAGCAGCACTGCTGTTTTTTAGTCACAAAATGTGGGTTAACTGCACCAACTGCACAGGCTAATGCCTGTGGGAGGAAAGCTTTCACTCCCAGACAAAGCCAGTGCTGGACCTTTTGCTGTGAAGTATCTTCCTAGGGGCAATAAAATTTCCACGTGACCCAATGAGTAACTGAGAGGTGTATTTACACACATTAAAAACAGTTCAGGCAAAACTGCCTGCTGGCTGTCCGTAGAGGCTAGACACAGTAAACTGAGTTAATTTCTAGCAGCACTCTGTAGGGAGAATATGCAGACAGATAATATAAATGGCTTGATTTTAAAAATACTGGATTTTTTGTTGTGGCTAGGAGAAGAAATGTGACTGAATTATCAAAAAATAGTTTAGTTGTAAGTGTCTTCTGAAGTAAGTATCAGATGTTGGATTTCACAATATAGTATTGTCTACTTTTTGTCTGTAACATTACTTACACTAGAAGATTAATAGGTCTAACAAGCCATGACTCTCTACCCAGGATAATAAGTGCTCTTAATAATATTAATATGGTGTGCAAAGGACATAAAATCTGAAACAATTTTTCCAATACATATGTGCCAAAGACTAACTCTCTGAAAAACATATACTGTATCAATTAGAGTATGCATACTGCTTATTAATAATTCAAATATGAAGATGTTTTTTCTTTGTAATCTGTTGACTACTGAACTGGAAGGAGGGGACAAATAGACAGTTTGTGGTAACATTTAACATTTAATGATAAATTAAAGTAACAATGCTATGTTTCTGATTATATGTAACGTAGGTGCAAGACAAAATCTTTTTAAAAAGAAAAGATTCAGGACAAAAACATTTCATCTTTTTACTTATTGTAATCTGTTAGCTATTTATCAAAAATTAATAGTTCCATGAATTATTTTTAATATAAAAACATTATTATGATGAAGCATTTTAGTTCATTTTTTCATTGAGACTTCTTTGCTTACAGAGCCTGCGAATTTCATCCATCACATAAAATGGCTCAATAGATTCGCTTGCAAAGGATTCAGTGTTTGAGTTGAGGATAGGAAAAAAATATCAGAAAATATTAACAAGTTTTGTGGCTGTATTTATTTATTTTTGATGCTTACAGATTTTTAAAAGTCTCTTAGTAAAATCTTCCCCTCTCAAAATTCAGACTCTCTCTCTTAATGGGAACTACTGCCAGCATCTGTTAGCCCTGGCCACAGGAATGAAATTAGTCTTCAAATAGCAAAATCTTTGTCAGGTTCACTAAACAAAAAAAGAACAGAGTCAAAGTAACTGCCTTTTTCTAATTTTTCACCATGGCTGGAGCTGAGTAAGGAGAAAGATGGACTTTAAGGAGTTTGAGCAAAAGAGATCTAGAGGAAATGAGAACTTAGGGGCAAAATGACACATCATTAACGGTAGAGATTAAGGAAGTAGAAAGAAAAATGATAAGAGACAGAACAAAGGAAAACCTCTATTCGAGGAGAAAAATAAACAACTGGTGGGACAGAAGACTGTGAGAGAAACCGAAGTAATGAAGCAGTAGCAAATCTAAAGAGCAAGTGATGCTCAGTGAGATGGCTGTGAAGCATACTGGGTACTCACCCATGATACCATGACCTTTCAGCTCAACTAATATCATTCCATGTGCCTTCATAAAAATCATAAGCCCCCACCACTCACACCTCCAATAAAAGACAGAGGAAATAAACAAATTCCATAACTAAATAGTAAATTTTAATTTTTACTACTTTAATCCTGCATTTTGGTTGCATGTTTAAGCTATGTTTGAAGCAGTGCAATAATGTAGGATTGTGATTATGCTCCAGCCCGAATTTCTTTTTTTATTTAGTCAAACAAAATTGTTAGGTGAGAGCCCATAATACTTTCTTTTTTCATTTCCTACTCTTCTATTGTAAGATTTCTCTCATCCATTTTCTATTTATTTATTTTAGTCCAATATTCAGGTACAGAACAAACTGAAGCAAGGATTCAAAATGAAGTTTGCAATCTAGCACAGAAATATATGCAAAGTTTTCAGTATCAAATGTAATTTGTAAGGAGTATGGAGGGTATCACAGTACATAATAATGGAAATAAATCATAGAAGTAGCATTTTCATTGTGTTATATTGCTCTAATTATTAAAAATATGAAACATAACAGTTTCTGAATTCTCAATACAAACTGCAGTTATCACTACAATTACAGAACTATAAAGATAACAACAGTTTTCTTGTCCAAAATAACATTCCTCTCATAATTATACTGTCCAGTAGCATGATAAGCATACATATAAAGCATATATAAAGACACTTAAAGGTACAATACTGCTTCTGTGAACAAATCACCTATATGGAAATCTCACTAGAACCTCTTCTTACATTAATATTTTTTACAGATCCAGACCAAACAGCATTTATTCACATGGCTAATCCTGTGGAGGTTTACAAGATCACCTGCTATTGTACATGATTGTAGAACCAGGACTTATTTTTATATTGTCAAAAAAAAAAAAAAAAAGGAACCCAAAAAACCACCATACACCCTGTAGAAATCTAAGTACATATTCAAAGTATCCTAAAAATATAATAGAAAGAAAATAATTTTAGGACATTTCACTGTATAATTGTATCTATCACATATGTATGCATGTATGCACCTTTCTTTTCTCATGACTCTCTTACAGCTGTGTTGCTAGTGAGTGTATTCAGCTACCAGTACTTGTTCTGGTCATGTTCTTTGTTGTTAGAATAATATTCTGTATTTTTGAAACCTAATCTATTATAATTCCCTCAAAATAGTGGAGAAGTATCTTCAAAAAATGTCTCAGAATAAATCCATTTCAGTGAAAAAAAAATTAAATTTAAAAATTGTACAAAATTAAGCTATTCTCAAAGCAATCTTTGTATTTTAATGAAAACTGAAAATGGTACAAAATTTTTGCAATCCTAAGAGAAATATGACAATGAAAATAATAAAGAAAAAAGCACATGAAAAAGACAAATTTAAGATTTCAAGCCACTATTAGTAAGGTTCTAACCTTACTTTTTATTTTAATTCGTTAGAATGAAACTGTGGTTTTGTACGGTTTTATTGATTTTGGGTGGGTTTCTTTTGGGTTTTTTTTAGTTGGGACAAGTTAGGGGGTAGGGTAGTATTTTTTAAAAACCTATTTTTCTGCTTTATAATTGTAGTTTATTTGCCCCAACTCTTAACAGCATTTTATTAACTAATAACTGCTTAATGCATTCAGATATCTTTCTATAAACATAATGCTTCATAGGGACTGTTACTTTGGCAGACTTATAACTGGGACATCAACTATTTTGGCCATATCTGAGCAGTTAGAAGTTAATAGAAAGCATCATAAATCTAAGGAACATGACAATGCTTTAGCAAACACAGAGAATAAGCTCAGTCTTTGTGTTTGATGAGTCAAAGGCTGTCTTTCTGAGTCAAACAACTAAAGAAATACAGATCTGTGTAGCATTTGTGTAAGCCTTGAATATAGCACTGATCATGTCAAGTTGATACTTCAGAGCTTTGATAAACATAATCCATTTTCAAGCACAGGAAAAGTGGAATTAAAATAACCTTTTTTTTCTTCATATAAGACAGGAAAGTCTTATAGGACAGGAAAGTTAAGTTAGAGGTTACTTTTTCAGTCAAAAAGTCAAACCCAAAACAAATGGCCACGAAGGTTAAGATTTGTGGCTAGACCAAAGAAAAAACACTGATACTATAAGTATCTACACAATCCCAGCTTTACAAGAACTCAGAGGTGAATATGACGCACAGCTTTTTTTCAGGCTTCTGCCATAGCAACTGTAAGTCACAAGGATATTTGGGAAAATATGACTAGACTGCTGACTCATCCCTGGCCTTAGGTTGCTCTGTGAAGCAAGACGTGAGGAAATACTGAACATAAATTGGTAGATGGTCACGTGGCATGGTGGAACTTGGCAGTTTTAGGCTTGTGGTTGGACACGATCTTAAAGGTCTTTTCCAACCTAAAGGATTCTGTGATTCTAAAAAGCATTCAGAGGTAGTTGTTAGCATCACGAGGAAAAGCTGAATATCCTGAGTGGGTAAGGGGGAGTTACTTGAAAAGTGACTCAACTTTGTATGAAGTTGAGGGGGAACACTGGGAAACACTTCTGAAGAGCAAAATTTTTTAAGGCCAGTAACCTAGGCAACCATACCAGTAATAACATACACAGATGAGATCGCCAACATAACAGTATCAAAAATATTTAATTATTTACAGATAAGAAAACTGGGACAAACTACAATTTCAGACTCATCATAGAACAGCTACAGCTGGGAGAGACCTTCAAAGATCAAATCATTATGCCCTTCTGCCATGTGCAGAGACATTTTTCGCTTATCAAGTTGCCCAAAGCCTCATCCAGCCTTATCTGAAACAGTGCCAGAGAAGAGGCATCCATAGCTTCTCTGGGCAACTTGTTCCTATGTCTCAACACCGTAACCATAAAGAATTTCTTCCTTATACCTAATTTTAACCCATCATATTTAAGTTTAAAACCATTAATCCTTTTTCTATCACTACAGGATCTGGAAAAATATCTCTCTCCATCTTCCTTATAAACCCCTTTTTATACATTGAAAGGTAAAAACAAGGTCTTCCAGAGGCTTCTCTTCTCCAGCTTTAACCCTACCGCTCATCCGTTTTACATAGCCTTCTGATAATTAGCATTCTGATCAGCCTTCTGATCATTTTCATGGCCCTCCTTGGGACTCACTATAGCAAGCCTGGGACTTTCTATCACTGGGGACCCCAGAGATGGATGCAGTACTCCAAGTGGAGACTCACCAGAGCAGACAAGAGCGATAGAATTACTTGATCTTCTGGCCACACTTTTTTATGTAGCCCAAGACAAGGTTGACTTTCTGGGCTGCAAGCACATTTGTTTCTTTTAGCATATTGTATATTTCAAACTTCTGCATCTTCCTAAGAAATGATATGACAATTTTCTACTATCGGCAGTCTCCTGCAGAGTAGGCAATTGGTTCTCTAGAAGGGATACCAGTGAGATGGTGAAGAATTAAATCTTATCTGTGCCAATATCTGTAGGTGCAGATATTAGATCCAGTAAAGGCATGTAAACCTTTTTGGAAAGACAATCATAAACAAGCAAACAAATAAATGACACAGGATACAGGACTGAAAGATATTTCCTAAATATTAGTTCAAGACATCCACAAATTACTAATTAGATTGGTTTAAATCTTGAATTAGTTATCTACTATTAATTTAGCAAAGTTGAGTGAAATGAATCTAAATCTTAACTTTTTTTTTTGCATTTAAATTCAAATTTATGCTAATACTGAGGATGTCATATATAAGAAAGCAGCAGTACTTTCAGCCTAAGCACTAAACAAAATATTTTCTGCTAGTTCCTGATAAAGCAATTTGCATTAAAACCTGAAAGTAAAACTAAACACGTAATAGTCATGAAGGCTGCAGAAAGAATCTGTAAATAAACATGTGAGTAAATTTTATGCTTAACTTACTGATACATCAACTGCAACATAAACTAATAATCTTATAGAAGATTTAGAGAATAGGTAGACTAGTTTTGCATTAAAAAAATCATGTAGAGCAGATTAAATTGTATTACTATTGTTCACATAGACCGTAAAAATGCTTAAAAAAGTGATACTCAAAGAAACATGGAAAATCAGGAAGTCTGAGATACAAAATCCCAAAAAAGAAAAAAAGTGGACAATCTCTTGCAAATGTGTACCCCATAATGTGGAACATATGTGATAGAGTGTCTTAAGAGACTTACTGAATCAAGTAAGCCTTATGAAAATTCTAGGAAGTAGTCCAAGCTAGAGGAGAGCAAAAGAGTCCAAATGTTTTTCTGGATCTGTGCAGGATGAATCTATGCTAAGATACAAACCCGAACAGCAACCAAAGGTGTCTAGACACTAATTGCTTCCTAAAGGCTTGTTTATAAATAAATTTAAAAATCAACAAATAAAAACAAAACTAATGAACAATAATAGATAGAAGAAAGTAATAAACTTAATACCTTAAGGTCTATCTTACAATTCCTTGTCACTGCGTAAGATATTAAAAATGCTTTCTAAGTAGTTGAAGAAGAAAGCAACTCTACTGTGTTTGCCTTATTTCTTAAGGAAAGGAGAACTGTTTGGTCATCCTTTATATCCCTGGGCACTGAATACATCCTCAGCAAGTTTTCTGGCAACCCCAAGGTGTGTGGTGCAATTCACGCTCTGGAAGGAATGAATGTCACCCAGAGGGACCTTGGGAAGCGGGTTTGTGCAAACCACAGGAAGTCCTACAAAGCCAAGTGCAAGATCCTTTACCTGTGTCAGGGCAATCCCAAGCACAAATACAGGCTGGGAAAAGAATGGATTGAGCCCTGGGGAGAAAGAATTGGTGGTGTTGGTGGACAGAGAGATCAACATGAGACAGAAATGTATATTTGCAGCCCAGAAAGCCAACTTGGTCTGCATCAAAAGCAGCATGACCAGCAGTCTGAGGGAAGCCTCAGCTCCTCTACTCTGCTGTCAAGAAACCCTGCCTGGGGTGCTGCGTCCAGCTTTGTGACCCCCAGCATAAGGACATGGACCTATTGGAACGAATCCAGAGGAGGACCTTGAAGATGATCAGGGGGCTGAGCACTGCTCCTAGGAAGTCAAACTGAGAGAGCTGGTTGTCCAGCCTGGAAAAGAGAAGGGTCTGTGGAGACCTTTTAGGAGCCTCCCAGTAACTAAAGGGAGCCTGAAAGTGAGAAGGAACGGTACTTTTTATAAGGGCACACAGTGATAGGACAAGGGGGAATGGCTTTAAACTGAAAAATGGTGGGTTTAATTTAGATATTAGGAAGAAGTTCTGTACTGTGAGGGTGGTGAGGCACTGAAACAAGTTGCCTAGAAAATGTATGGATATACCATCCCCAGCCTTGACTGTACTGTGAGGATGGTGAGGCACTGAAACAAGTTGTCTAGAGAATTTGTGGATATACCATCCCCAACCTCGAACAGAACAAGCTGGATGGGACTTTGAGCAACCTTGTCTAGTGAAAAGCATCCCTGGAACTTGGAAAATAACCGTGTTTAGCAGAGATTTTTCCCAAAGAGGCCCTATTGCAATTTGGAGAGTTTTAATTAATGCAATCTTTCTAAGTTTTTAAATTTCCTTTTTTTCTTGTTTTTTTTTTTTTTTCTCTTGTGTGTGTGCCATCACATATAAGACATGGTGAGAAATCATGATATCTAAAATTAGAAGATAATAATTGAATTGTTATAAATAAATATGTTGTTATATGTATGCGTTTCTAAATTTCTTTGAATCTTTGGAAGCCAAACATGCTATTTCAAATATTTTCTATAACTTCTTATCTTTAGACGCCTTATAAATCAATTATATGTTATAAAGAGTGAACTGTAATACTAGATATATTTGTTTAACATTCAGGCACAATCTTTTGTTAGTCTATTTTACACAGGTTTTTTTTACATTAAGGTCTGAAACAATTCTCACTGAAACAGAGAATAAGTGATTTATTTTTCTTTTTTGTTGTTGTTACTTTAGGGGTTTGATTTGGTTTGTTTTGAAAAGACTCAAAGGTTAGACCAACAAGTGAAAAAGAAAGGAGGAGCTCTTTGCCCACAGTGAGGTTGCCAAGTATGTCTGACCATTATGGTGGATGATCACCACAAAAGTAATCTGCTTGGATAAAGCATGCAGAGAAGGAACATCCTGAGTTGACAGAAGACATACAACCTACACATTCTATGAAAAACCCCTCAATTTCGGTTCATAGCCACCCTCCTGTCTTAGGGTTGAATATAGGTTCTACAAAAAGCTGGGTTTTGAATGTTCATGCTTAGGAAGTATGGGAAGAAATGGGAAAGAAGGAGAGCTGTGCCTGTGAACCTGTAACTGAGTCTGAACAGAAAATAACTTTATGCATGAAGAGTATGACTTAAGAGTATTTCATGCTCATTCCTGAAGACTTACAATGTGAATCAACCAAAAGCTAGTGAGTGCACATTGTCTTTCTAATATCTATTGAACCTCCTTGTTCAAAGTTCCTCTAAAAAAATTTTTGTTGTTTTTTACCTAATTATCTAATAAATTATTACAACAAGGGAGCTCATTAAATTCAGAGTAAGGAAGAAGGAAAAGGTGTTGCTAGAACTTAATTAGCAAGATACAAAGATATCAATTAACACCTATAGCTCAAGAAAAGGAAAAAGTTTTTCATGCAGCATACTAAAAAAATACATTCACAGCTGGTTACACATATTTAAGTGGCATGCAACTAATTTTGGTGCTAGTGTTGATACTAAGTAAAAAAGATCATGTAAAGGAAAAAACAACTTCCCCAGGGTAGCAACCAAGATGCTTTTTTATTGGTATGAATACCAACTATTTAGCTATTCAGATTAATGAGAGAGTAATTAGGAAAAAATTGTGCTACAGAAATGGCTAAGAATGATATCATCTCTTTTCTACCAGATGTACCACACTAATGCATGCCAATAATAATTTAAATATACAGTTTGCAATTAACACCTCTGACAAGCTAGAAAACAATTATTTTCTTCTAAGATAATAAACTGACTGCTAGGAATAAGATCTTTCAAATAAGATCTTCTCTTACTCTTGTTTTGAGTGATGTTATCATGAAATCTAAAGGTCACTGAATTTTAAGTAACAGAGGGACCAATTTAGCTCTACAGATTCAAAATAAGCATGAAGAACCATAACCTATAAAGGAAATGGTTATTATTTTCCACATGCTTTCCAATTTGTTAGATCTGTTTCTGAAACGAATAAAGAGACTTAAGCGTGTCCATATTAGAGCTCAAACTAAAGCAAGAAAACTTGAGGATGTACAACAACCTGCAAAGAGGTAGCCAGCAAGCAATACTGTCTTCAGGGTGCAAATGAAATGCAGTATTTGTATAGAGCTGAAGCATGGAAGCCTGCAGGATGCTTTATTATATCCATTAAGGATTTGGAACAAACCCATCCCTGAAGGAAGAAAGAATCAAACACATTTTTTGAACACTGAAAAAGGCTTGCTTTTCCTTTTCAGGTGTGGCAGCATGTTTGCATTTGAAAAATAAATAGTAAGTACTTTTCTATGGAAGAAGGAGAGCAATCTCTATTCCTTCTGTTGAAATGGAATACAAGTAACAGCAGACTTAAAACCCATAAAATGGAAAGAGGAATCTAGACTACCCAAACTAACAACTGTCTTGCTTAGGAACTAGAAGCTGAGTATGCTTCATCATTCAAGATCTCTCTGAATAAATGACAAAAGCTGAGATGATTTTCCAAAGTGAATGTCTAAGAACTGGGATATACAAAGTACAAATGCTAAGAGGCCACATTTACTTGCTCATTTGTGAACTCAAACAGTGGATGCATTATTTTTTTAGTGTGTAGCAGGGTTTCTTTGAAGGGTTTCTTTTCAGTGCAAATTTAGTTTGCACTTGAAATCTTACAATACACACTTGAGCTGTGCTGCTGTTTTCCTCAAAGCAGTTTCCCCCCTGGTGAAGCAGAAGCAAAGACATCCAACAGGGAGCCATCTGTAGATGTCTCCTTGCAAATTGAAAACAAGATCCTCCAGCAGTTAGCACTCGATATATGTGCAATTTATGCCTAGAACCCACAGCTGTCATTAACTTCATTGACTTAACTGTGAAAACACAATACGGATGTGTACTCCAAGAACCACAAAGAACCATACAAAAATAAGTTATGGTCCTTCCTTTTACATGCAATAATAGTCCATGATGTAGATGCATCTGACACCAGATCAGCTCTGACATATTAAGAAATAGGCAATTTTGGTTATGTACTACCCAATAGATTTTTATTACTAGAGATCCAAAAATTAGTTTTAACTATTAATGTAACATATTGCTTCTTTCTATTCAGCCAAGACAAAACACTACCTCATCAGATATTTGTTAATCATGCAGTCTTAAATTTGGCTAAGCAAGTTTATTACAGTTTATTACAACTGTTTCAGCCCAGGCATAGGAATCTTATGCCTGACTCCTGCCTTCTGATGATATTTCTGAGGCTGTGCTGTATCCTATTGGCACTCTAATGGCTGCTTCAGAAGAGCACGAGTATTGTGTCATATTGGCAATTCCGGCCATCCTGGGCAACCTAAACTGACACTAAGTGTGACAATTCAAGCATGTTAATTCCATACTAGCGTTCTTGACTTAGAGGGATGAGAGAGGAGTCTTGCCCCTCTGAAAAATTTTATAGAAAATTTAATTCACAAGGACTAGCCTGGAATTCTCAGATAACACAAAACTTAATTCTTTCTTTTGAAATTAAAGAAAAGGAGCAGTTTATTTTAAAAGACCAGTCCCATATTTAAAATCTCATAAAGCCAAGAGAATTCAAAATTCACATTTACCACCTATCAGAAGAATGTTGTTTGCATTAAGCATCTGCACCATGTTCTTGTCTGTGTCATCTGGTTGTCTCCTTCTGCTTTCCTAAAAAAATGATTAAAGTTTGCAATAAAATTGCAAAGCAAAGGGGTAGAAACATCTTTTTCCTTGTGTACCTGAGAAATTGGAAGAAAACAAAAAATAAAACTTAAGAAAGGAGTATACCTTTCACCACCCGGAATTGTTATAATATGATTTAATAGCACAATGATGAACAATTTAGAGAGGAACTTAGCAAACAGCAAATTATAATTCTGACAATACAAATAAAAGGTTAATTTTGCTTTCTGCTGAAGTTGTGACTGTTTATTTGAGTTTCTCTGAGATTTGGTGTTGAAGAATACATCTGATGAAGGTTGCTCAGTTTGCAAGCTAGAGATGCAGACTGAGCTCTGGGTGGGACCGCAGACAGACAAGAGGCTGTGAACTGAAAATCCTTTTGTTAAGAAAGGTCATGAAGACCAGTGGCACCCCTCAGATGAATGGACACTGAGAGATACCTCTGGAGCAAAAGACTTGGGAGGAAGAGCAAGACTTGTACACAGGCAAACTGTGAGGGTATAAAACCCCAGGGTTTTTTTTTTTTCCTCCTTGCAGGCACCAGTTTGGGCTGTTTGTGTTTATGCACCATGAATAAATATCTTTATGGAATGAGACATCTCAGACTCCGCTATGGCAAACCTGGGCTCAAAATGGTGAGGAAACCAGGTCTGACTGTGTGAGAGTGTGACGTGCCGGAGGGCTCCCATCACTCCCTGGAGCTGCCTGTTTTGAAGGGGCTTCAATCCCAGCAGCAGAAGTCTCTGGCCTTGAGAGTGTGACTACCAGAGAATGTCATGAATGGTCAGACTGGAAAGTTTCCTTAACATGAGTGTGTCTCAAAGAGATAGACATGAAGGAGAGTATTCAAAATGGAATTGCAACCAATTAAGCAATTCCAGCTGTTCTGGATAGTCCGTTTATATAATTCTCTCACAGTGTGTATTCATTCAGCTCTAGGTCATGGTAGAAAGTTTCATGATTCAATGACTCTTGATTTTTCAGAATAAGCTAAGTTAATTACAGATCATATGCTCTTACAAAATTACAAAGGACAGGATATATCTTTATTGTGCGGGCAGTGATGTCAACTTTCTGGCTGCGGTAATAGTTAAAAGGTTAAAAATGAACAAATATCTTTTTAAATAAGACCCAATCAAGACCTTCTCTCCATTTTGAAATGGCAATTTTGAATGCATTTTGAATGGCAATTACTTCAGCAGTTATCAAGATATTTCAGTAAAAAGTCTGAAAAGAATAAAAAAATATATATTTCTAACTTGACCTAAAGGTTTTGAATGTTATTCAAAGCCTTCATTCTGAAAAACACAGGCAGATTTATCAGAGCTAATTCTAAGAAGGAAACTAAATTTTTGAAAGACCTAAAGTGAATTTAGGACTTTTTCATCCCAACAGTATTCTTTACCTATTGTCATACCCTCTTCTTACTATTCCTTTATAAACCAAACAAAATCTCCTGCATTCTACCTTCTTGACAAACTCCAGCACAGATATGTCTTTATCTTACTCCTCTGTCTTCTACCAGCTTTTCCAGTTTTTGGTTTGGTTTCTTTTTTTTTTTTTTTTAATATACAGTTGACTTGAAATTGATCTCAACAATGTCAATTCAATGGCTGTTGCATGCTTTCTTACATAAAACCCCCATGAAATTTAGTAAGCTGTGGAGATCTTGACCACTGCTTCTGCAGCATCAGCAATTCATGTTGTTAGTTGCATTCATATCTCTTCTCAAAGACAAATTTTGTTTTGTTTGTTAAATAGTAGTTTAAAGTTTTCTGCTCCCAAGGAGATCAAGCCACTATCTTGATCAAGCCATTAGCCACTCTATACAATAGCTAACAAAATACAAACCAGGTGATTGCTTACTAAACATGACTCTCTTTTTATCCAGTTAAATGACTTCTTTCTGATTTCTCTTTTTGGTTCTACAAGTTTTCTTGAGCATATAAAGTTATTTTTTGCCCTAAAATAAAAGACTTCACAATATATTTTTCGCTTATTCCTCAGCTGTTACATGGGACACAGACAAAAAGGGAAAGTCTGTAACCCAAAGGAATATTTCAACTAAAATTTCTGGTAAAGTTTATTTCATTAAAAGACATGTAAACCTTACTAAAATATAAATTACTTTGTCTGACAGTTGCAAGCACCTTAAGTAGTTTTCAGGGTTCATTTCTTCTTGACATAGTTAACTACAAGATTGAAGAATTTTCCACTGCTTGTGGTCTAGACAATATATTTTGTTTTACAAAGACATGGCCCTGACTTGAGATCAGACCTCAGACTCAGGAGATTCAAGGTCAGGACCTGATATTAGTCA
Organism: Ploceus nigricollis; assembly: GCA_013399945.1. Taxonomy (NCBI): domain Eukaryota; kingdom Metazoa; phylum Chordata; class Aves; order Passeriformes; family Ploceidae; genus Ploceus; species Ploceus nigricollis. The sequence goes on along the minus strand of VXBC01006898.1, from coordinate 1,279,823 downwards.
AAATTCCATTTTTAGTATTGAAATGAGTTTTATTGTAAGTGTTCTTTTATGTCCCTAAGCATATTTTGTTTTCTTTTACCATCTTCATATGATTGTTGGTAAACATAGTATTATGAAACTATTATATTTTTTCTAGTCCTTTAAAGTGCATTAAAGAAAAGGACAAAATTCCACTCTCAAAGAAATTTCTAAGTAATGGTTCAGACTTCAAAACCTATAATCAAAACAGTAATATCAGCAATACATTCTGACCAGCATGACATAAACAGCACACAGATGCTTATTAAAAATAAAATTTAATAATAATGTGGAGTACCTATGCAGTGTCTTGAAATAACCCAAAAGAAATGCTAAAGCTAATTAATAATTTTTAAAAAAGGTTATTATTTTTCTTTTTCTACTTCTTCCTCCCTAACCATTGTTATTACTACCTAACATAATGAAAATAAACTTCGGACAATAATTTGGGTTTTTTAAATATAGTTTGACATAGTGTATATATATACTTCTTTATCTCAGTGCATGTATGTAAGACCACACTTTCCCCTTTGATCTTTCAGTACTTAACTGGTTACGTGGTCTATAGTGTATCATGTCTCTCCTGAATGTCTTTAAAGAATGCAAAGAAAAAAGTCATATTTTTAAAGTAAAAAATCCAAATGCTTTTCTCTTATCAGAAAACCAAAACCCAGTTGCGTCTTGCTAGCAGTGTTCACTCTTTTGGTTTCCAGATGCATTTTTTCCGTAGCTCATGCTCAGATAAGAAATTGTGCAAGAACCCATATTGTGCCATAGAGTCTCAAAACTTTCTATCCCTATCCCAATCAGCTGCTTTCATGTAACCAACTATAATTCCAGCACATATTTATATTATCTGCTCTTGAGTTTCAGTTGGCTCAATTCATGATCTGCAAGTATACAGATGTTCATCCCTGATGGATGACAGTGGTGCCTCTTAACTTCAAGGGAACTGCTGAACAGACTATTAGGATATCATTGTCTTCTGAGTAACTTTGGATACTCTAATTCTCCCAGTCTTGTTGTATATGAGACATAGAAGATTCAAATAAATCCCATTTCCTTCCTACTTCAACCTATTTTTGGAAGTGGGTTATAGTCAGTATATCTGTTATTAAAAAGAAAAATAAAACATACAACAAGAATACCCATTTTCTTCTTTCCTACTTTCTTCTCCCTCAGGCTGTAAGCTCTTCTTCAACTCTTGAATTATTTTAAATAATAATTTGGGAAGATTGCAAAACACAGTTCCTATAAAACTAACCTAGCCTGACTAATTTGCTAACAAAACACAAGTTTCCACTCTCTATTTATACATCATTATCATTGAAATGAAGCCAAAAAGTGATAGTGGTTACTTAGCTGCTCAAAATAAATTGCTTAAATTCTAGCCATAAATTTTCAACCGTATAACTGAGGTTAATGTGATAGGAAATACAGCAACTGGGATCCATCAATGCCTAAATTACTTTTGTAGACAAAGGGAGAATATTTGTTCTTAATGTTACAATGTTCTTAATTTCACAGTGTTGCCTGACCTACTCTGCATTCTGATCAAGTTTTAAAACCTGACTTTTACCATACTGGAGTGAATCTATAGGAGACATTATAGAGAACTCTTGGGTGGTCTAATGTTACATAAAGCTCAGTGGATGTGATCTCTATTTAAAAGATTTCAATTAAGAATTTAAGTGTTCCCAAATATAGAAATAATCTCCTGATTGATATTCAATTTTCCTGTTTGGATGAATGAACTGTACATGATCTGATGTACAACTAATCTCAGTGGACAGTGGATTTTATTATTTTTAAATGGCTTAGCATCAAAGTGATGGCAACAAGGGGAAGAAAATCTGAGTCTTCACTACTGCTAAACACAGTACTCTTTACATTGCATGTTGATTCAAAATTGGTAAAAGGATGATTGGCTGATTCAAACCATACCAACACCACTGTATATTGCCACTGTCACATCTAATATAACTGGCATACATTTCTTACTCAATGACAAATGCAAAATTTGAACCCAAGAAGGAATAATCTCTTGCAATATTACAGACAAGGATGAACAGATTGAGGAACAGCTCTGGGGAAAGAGGCTGGTGGTCTTGCTAGACTGCAAAGCTGGACATAAGCCAGTAGTGAGCTTTGTCACAAAGTTTCAATGCAGTGATAGATCACCCCTAGAGTGCTGTGTCCATCTAGTTTTGGAAGGACAGAACAAATTTCAGTGAGGTCTTCAGAGGCCACAAAGTTTGAGGCTGAAGTGAATGCATGGGTCTTGAATGATTAAATCATCATCTCCTAGATTTACTTACCATGTTATCACGCTCCAACACCTCTTAGGTTTCTAAAGACTTCAGAATAATTTGTTTTCTCTAAACCAATTTGTCTCTTGTCAAACTGAGATTGCAGTTTTACAACCACCTGGGGAATAAGTGATCCCATTCCATAAATAACAGAGTCATCTGCATAATATGTACTAAGATGTCCCTGTAGACTTTAGATATTGTATATGAATTGAAAGACATAGACTCAGTTAAGAGATTTATGCAAGAGAGACTTCAGTTGATATGTCTAACATTTTCTAACACAAATCTTTTCATAATACCATACAGAAAAATCTGTATACGTATTGCAGATGTTAATCTAGGAAAGTAAAAGAAAATACGATTAAATGAATATTTAAACAATGGAAACATTCTTGGTATCAAGATGTCCAAAGTCAGAAATACGAAAATATTTCTTGTTGGCAAGAGATGTGATAGCTATGGAATAGTAGAATGGCCTGGATTGAAAGGTTCTAAGCCCCCTGTTGTGGGCAGGGACTTGTTTCACTAGGCTAGGTTACTCAAAGCTCCATTCAACTTGTCTTTTAACACTTCCATGGATGAGGTATCCACAGCTTTTCTCTGGGCAGCATCTTCTAGTGCCTTACCACCCTAAATATAGCATGGCATATATATGAAATTCCAGATTTGCTCCTTTGATTCTCTTATAGGACTAGGAAATTTGGATTTTGTGTTTCTGTTTTTAAACTATATATGCTGGTTTTTGCTCGGATAGAGTTAATTTTTTCACATTAGTTCATATAGGACTATGTTTTGGTTTTTTGCTGAATGCAGTGTTGATAATATAGAGATGTTTTTTGTTATTGCTGAGCAGGGCTTACACAGAGTCAAGGCCTTTTCTGCTTCTCCTACTGCTGTGCTGGCAAGGGTGGGGGTGAATGGGAGGTTGGGAGGAGACACAGTTGGGACAAGCTGAGCAAAGGACCAGACCCTATGACATCATGCTCAGTGTGTAAAGTGAGGAGTGCTATGGATTTGTACAATCCAGCTGGAGCAGCAGATTCCTCACAAGTTCAAGGTTAACTGGAAGCTGATCATTCTCACAGTCTTGGTCCTCCAGCTCAGGGGACTGAGACCCCCTTGAGCTGTCATGCATGCTGAAGATGCAGCCAAAAAATGCATTAAAAACCTTTGCCTTGTCCATGTCCCTGTTTGTGAGTGGACCATCCTCATCCCATAATGGACCTATATTATTTTTATTCTGCCTATTGCCATTAATATATTTCAAAGAAACCTCTTTTTATTGTCCCCCACAGTGGACAGGTGGCCAGCATCAACTCCAATTGAGCTGTGGCTCTCAAATTTTTCATTGCAGTGGCAAGCAGAATCTCTGTGGTCTTTCCATGTCACCCAACCTTGCTTCCACAGGCACACACCTCCCTTTTTGCTTTGTTTCCAAGAGGAGATTCCTGTTTAGCCAAGACGTCTTTCTGCCTCACCTGCTTTATTCCTAACATTTGGAAATTGCCTGGTCCTGTGCCTTTAGGAGATGAAGTTTAAAAAGTGACTGGCACTGATGGACCTCAGCATCTGCAAAAACATTTTCCCAGGGGACCTTACTTACTAATTCCCTGAGCAGCCTGCATTTACCTCTCCTCACATCCAGAGCTGAGGTTTTGCTGACACTTTTCCTTCTGTCAACAGAAGGTTTATAACAGATTATAACCTCTATTTCTTTGTGGTTATTGTGACCAAGACGGCTGCCAATCTTCACTTTGCTCACAAGATCCTCTCTGGTGACAAGCAGTGGACAAGGAGGGCATCTTTCCAAGTCATCTCCCTTAGGACCTGTTCCACTGAAGTTAATGAGAGTTTCTTCAAATGCATCAGTGAGTTCAGACTATAACAAATCAACAGTTACACTATCCTGAAAGGTAGGCTGGATTAACTAATCATTCTGAAATCATCTAAAATTCTCCCTTACACTTTGGAAGTTTGAAAGCAACAAAATAAGAAATGAGTAAAAATATTAAGCAATAGAATGTAAAGTAGAATTATTTTAACAAGTCATTTAAATAATAATTTAATAAGAACAAATTGAAATAATTTCAGAAATACTATGCAAAACATATTTGATAAGCACTCTTAAAAGGCATGAGATAAGAGAACAGTGTGGCTGGGAAATAGCAGAGGCAGAGAAGTGTAAGACCACTCAGTTTTGTCAGAAAAAGGGAATAGTACAGAAGAGAATTTAATATAGTATTTTTTAAAATACTGTGAGTTTACTCTGTTTTCCCAAAGAAGGAAAAAGCACTAAACACTGACCCTGGTAGTTTGGGGTATTTTCAGTTTTCATTTCAATCTTAACTAGAGCCAGAGTACATCTGGATTTCCTCAGACACGTCCTCCCTTTTCTGTCAAGAAATTTTCTCTGTCTGGGAATTGGAGAAGTTTGTGCCCCCAGCTGGAATGTCCAAAATTTCCAGACATATTCACTATGCATGTAAAGATTAACTTTGCAGCACAGGCATAGTGAGCTTGCTGCTTCTGGGAAACATCAGTGCACGGTGCACATGTGATATTGTGGGTCTGCACACACGCAGCAAGCCTAGCACGCTCTAAACACACTGTATTTATGATAGTACCTGTGGCAAACAGGAGTTTCTATCCAGGATTTCCAAATCAGAAATAATTTTGAACAATTTTGAATAATTTTTAAATATTATAAATATAAATTATATAAATATAATTTTAAATTATTGACAAAGCCAACCTTGCCATAAGAATGGATGGCACTGAAAAATCTGAATGAAGTAATCACAGAAGTTGAAGAGATAAGATCACGATAACCCTAATGAATGGAAACTGCAGGGACAAGCATCAGAAACAGCTAGCTGCGATTTATGGACTTGGCTTTAACCAAAAGTCGAACACGAAGTAAAAACTGTTTAATGTCTATGGTATCACTATGCTGCTAATAAGGACATCATCTNCGCGTGCCAGCACACACCACCACCTGGGACGCTTGCGCAATCCCAGGGGTGGCCGCTCTCGCGGGGCCCCATGGCCACAAAGGAGCTGTGCTAGCCAGCGCTCAGACCAGCAGCTCGTGGCCGCAGTGGAGCCACACCGCAAATGGACAAGTAATAGAGGTTTCTGAAGAACAGCTGTTGCATCCTCCTTAAGACAATCCGTACATCCTGGTTTCCAAGAGTGAGTTACATGTGGTATACAGTTGTACTGAAGATCTGCAGGGAAAAGTCCACTTCCTTATGTATTATGAAGGAACTCACAAACTGAATTGAAGCACAAAGATACCAGCACTTAAGAGACAATTCTTCATCAGAAATTGCATAAATTTGTATTGGGAAGATGCCAGTTCCTACTGGTTTATATCCATTTAAAGTCTTTGGTTAAAGTGATAAAGTGGACCTGTCATAGCTCTCTGATAAGATTTTGCCTGCAGGATGCTAGTGATAAGTGGCAGATTTACCATTAGCATAATATGACAATGCCGAATTAATTCTAATTATCTTGATTGTTGAGCATTTAAATGAAAATGAAGACATTAAAAGTAACTAATTGCTTAAAAGGCTACTTCTGAGAACAAAATATGAAGGATTAAAAAAAAAAACAGTGCAAAACAATGGGCTTGAACTATCTAAAATCTTGTAAGTTAATTTATTTCTTATGAACCTGCTTGGAAAGTAGTATGACTTTTCAGAAAGCTTGAAAAATTTAAAACACCATTTTGCTAATTACATATTTTTTCATCATTCATCAAACTTATGGACATTATTATAAATTAACTGATACATTATCTGTAGGTTCTCAGACCTAATGTCCACAGTTCATAATGCAGCTTATTGATCATAAAGGAAAAGATTAAAATAACACACAGCAGAAATTCACTAATAATAACTATGAAAAATACACTTCTTGCAAGGCATTAAGCCCTCCTTGTTCAGCAAAATCTCACAAGGAAAATATGTAACAATTTACATGACAAAAAATATTTTAAAGCAATTTATTTTGTAATTATCTCCAGATATTAAACCACAAATTGCTTAAATCCATTACTATATTATTTTCATGTCAGTATCTGATCATGTTATCTTTTTTTACTTATTTCTAATGTCTATTTCTTCAAAAAGTAGAAGCTGTCATTTACAACCAATCATCATCTAAAAAAAAAGAAGGAAAAAATAAATCTTGAGAATTCTTTTCTCTCTGTACAAGTAAAAATTTAAAATTATATGCTTATTTAATGTTATAGGAGGTGTAGAATGTCTAGAAAATCAGTATACTACACTCTCTCAGTCCACAGAGACAAACAGTAACCACAACTTTCAAAATACAATGCAGCTGTTCTACAGCAGCCAGCCTGTTAGCTGTGTACCCGGGCCCTGTTTCCAGCCTTGGATATCTCACACTGCAGCCTGATTCAGCAATGTATTGCTAAGAACAGGCTAGCAAGAATTAGTGTCACAAGGGTTGCAACAGCAGCTAAAGGAATTGCATGCGGTTATTAAAAATGTTGACATTCTACTCACACTTTAAACAGTTTGCTGAATTGGAAAGGACCTGCAAAATCCCAGTTTAGTTCTGAAGCATTTTCATTAAGGTGTGGGGTTTTCTGTGATTTTTCTTTTTTATTTTTCCTCTCCACAACAGTTTTCTTAAATGGCTGAAATTTGTTTTGTCTGGGTCAAGTGCCTCAGCCAGGATCAGGGACACTCCTCACCTCCACCTGTTGAAAACACAGTTCTAGTGCCTGAGAATTTAGAAAGTTCTCACTGTAAAAAAAGTGACAGACAGTGTTAGTGTAACTTTGTTGAAATGCTTCTGCCCTCCTGCAAGTACCACAATACATTTCATTGGAAATCTGTATGACTTTTCACTCTGACTTTCTCTGTCAACTCACATGGGAGTTCAGAGGCTTCTGATACTCTCTGAAGGAAACAGGAATATGTCCGACATGAAATTGAGAGAACCTCTGTTGTATGGCATCATGCTGTAACTCCTGAGCCTTTGAAAACAGATCTGGAATTAAGTGCCTAAATTTCTTCAGTAATCCAGAGGGAAAGCTATGCATCTCTGAAGAGAAATCAAAAAACTCCTCTCTGAGCATAGATCCTGCCAAGAGGAAAAATCAAACACAAGATCAAAGGGATGCAACTTCTTCTCCAAGCTGAGTGAACTGAACCAGGACTGTAAGTCCTATTGAACTAGTCACAAGTTTCTGCCCACTCCAATGTGAAACTAGGAATCACCTCTGGGGAACGGACATCTGTAATTAACCTGTTTTCCCATGAAAGGTGAGTCGAAGTGTGGGTAAGGACAACTTTCCATTTTACTAACCACTTTCTCATTGCGCTCATCTGTTTGTAGTGCTCTGAGCTCCCCTCTCCTAGGGATTTAGCTCCCCATGTACCAAAGCACTGAGAGCAGCCCTGGTCTGGACTAACTGTATATACTGTACTCACAGTGCTATGACAAAGGCTTTACAGAGATGAGAAAGGACAGCATTAGAGATGAGAGTGCCTAAGTGAGATCACCTGTGGCTCAAGAATTCAGAAGGGAAAATATCAGCATGGAAAGGCATGAGACCTAACAGGCAAAGACAGTGCAGGCAAAGGTGAGATCCCAGCCAGGAGATATTGGTGTCATTGGGGGAGCTACAGTCAGAGGCCTGAGGTAGTTCTCTGGCTCTGTGAGTCCCCTGTGGAAGCCACAGGGCTGACAGCTCTTTAGGTGCCTTGCCTATTGAAGCAAAGAGCACACAAGTGCTTACTCAAATATCTGGTAATTCTTATGTATCTTTTGTGGATGGTAGACAGCAAATAGCTATGCTATATCTTTTGGGTTTGTATATTCCTCTTGTAGAGTTAATTATTCTCTGCTTAAAGACACCCAAACTAACCTAAAAATGGGCAAAACAAACAAAAGATCATTCTCCAGATCCACAGGTTAATTTTTCTACTTTTGTATGCTGGGTTTAACCCCAGTGGTGAAATTAAATTTCAAATAAGCTACTCCACTTCACCCACACCTTTTGGCAAGGAAGAGACAATAAATGAGATATGATAATTGAAATAGTTTCCTAAAAGCACAGTAACAACAGCAATATTAATAGCAAGAGTATACAAAAGAGAAGGTGTCTTACCCACAAAAAGGTATACACCACTGGGAAAAAAGAAAAGGCTTCCCAAAGATAGCACCTGTGCCACAAGATATTCAGCAAACAAAGGCAATAGGGCGAGGAGAGCTCCTGCAGCTTAATGTTACCACCATTAGCCTGAAAACAGGGACAAACATACTCTGGAAGCTAGTTTGTCCAAATAGGGATTGTGCTGGTTGAGCTCAGCTCTCTGCAGTTGTTTGTCATGCCATCACCAACACTCCAACTGCTGTACATGTGTGGAAAAAACCTTTCTGCTGGCGTGTCTTTTTAGAAATAGCCATTAATTTAAAACCAACCAAAGGCTGATTTATGACTTTGATGCTTGTGCAGTGTAAGTTCAGCTGGAAACTAAGCACCATACAGCCCCTCAGTCACCACCCTTCTCCCCATCCTCCCCAGTAGAATGGGGAGAAGAATCAAAAGTTAAAACCTGTAGGTTGATATAGGAACAGTTTAATAATAATAGTAAAAAGCGAAAAGAAGGCCAAATCATCAAGTGGTGCATGATACAATTGATCACCACCTGCTAGCCAATACCAGACCTCATCCCTGAACCCTAATCTGTTCCCCTTCTGGGTAGCTTCACAGTTTGTATAAGGGACATGGTGTTCCATGGTGTGGAAAATCTTTTAGCAAGTTTGGGTCATTTGCTCCCCCTGTAGTGTCTCCCAGTGGGTTTTTTTATTTGTTTGGTTTTTTTGGGTTTTTTGTTGTTGTTGTTGTTTCTTTTGTTGTTTTGTTTTTTTTTTTATTTTTGTACCTCCTGACTGTCAAAGCACAAGTACAAAAAAATGTTCTTGGCGTAGGATAAACACTACTTAGCACCAAAATATCAGAGTGTTATCAATACTATTCTCATACTGAACCCAAACCACAGCATTGTACCAGCTACTGAGAAGAAATTAACCCTATCCCAGTCTAGGCCACAACAGATGCCTGTCAGCTAGGCAGGGAGGAACATTTGAGCCACTTGTGGCACAGAAAGATGCTTGATCCACCTTCACCTCAAAATACAGTAATAGAGTATGAGCTGTATTGTATGATACATAAAGGACCTTAATTAGACTTTTAATAGGCAAGAATTTATGACCCAAGCACAAAGCATTATACTGCTTTCAGAACTGAACTCAGGTCTCCCTTTCAGCCTGTTTCTATAGACAAGAGCATGAAAACCTGGTAGCTAGCATGTATGTCTTTGTATGGTGAAAACACGTTCTAAGTATCTCCAGAAAAAAGATACCCCCTTCTCATAGGCACCATGAGGGCAAAGTCATTTAATTAAGTCTAGAATTAACATTTTAATCTTGGCACTTAGCCACTGAAACAGAGCCTCAAATATTGAGAAATAATGTCTTCATTCCCTTAAAATCTCTTTCCTGAAATTTCACTTCCAGAAATCTATTCCAACAAGATTATCAGATCACATCACAACTATTGGTGGACATGGAGGCTGTCTCGCCTGGGTATTTGCTCAAGTTACTACAAAAACAACACTTTTTGTAGAAATGCTTCTAATGAAACATTTTCAACTTGTATCTTTCATCTGGAGCTGTACTGATATAAACTCAAGGATATGTTTTAAGTCTCCCAAGGGAGAAAAGAGAAACCAAAAACAAAACTACAGAAAAAGGAACAGTGGAGGAAAGAATTGGAATAGCACATTTACTATAATCCATCCTGTAATTATCCTAATTTTGGAATTCTGGATTTTAAGTCAGGACTTCTCTTCCTCTACCTAAAAACTTTGAAATTACTTTTATTTAATCCTATACCAGCTGACTGTTATCCAGGGTTAAGATTGTTATACTTTTAACAAGTAGTTTGATATAGTAGAACCTGTAGAAAATGTGGGTGTCTCACAGAAAAATCAAATCTGCAAAGGTTCATTTGAACTGCATTTCAGCATGGCAGTGTTTTTATCAGGTTAATAGAGACGTTGGCAGTCAATTATGTGATAAAATTACCTCTACGATGCAGCAGAATTCAATCCTTTTGCCAGCTGAGAAATCAGGAATGAGAAAAACACACAACTTGAGTAAAAAAGCAAAATCACTACTGTTACTCTGTTTACAGTTCACTACAGATTTGATGTTAGAATAGCTGCAGAAAAAGATATCAAGCAGGTAATGAGCTTTCTGAGTACTAATCGCATGAGACAATCTATAAAGCATTAGTATGAAATAACACACTATTTATGATCAGATATTTACACTGTGCAGCTATAATCACTAGTGAGAAGAAAGCATGACTGCTTGTCTCAGGTGATTGCGTACATAAAAAGAAAGTCATTCTATCAAGTCCATTATGGAAATAGACTGCTACTTTTTTTCTTATTTTCCTTTGCATTTCACAACTGAGAAATCGTCTCAAAAACTATCTCAGATTCCTCAGAAATGTGTTTCTGATCTTTCTTTCTTCATTATAACCACCCCCAATCATTAGTTTTCTTGGTGAAGCCTAATGCACTTTCTCAGATCATGTCATCCTATACGGATTTTGAAAGAAAGCTGATCAATTTATTATATTTGCATGATGGATAAGGAAATTATCATCTGTCTCTCTATCTCAGAGTTCATCTACCATATCCACACAAATATATCACTTGAAGACCAACAGGCGTACCTAGTTTAGGTTACTTTAGCATTTAATTTTTGCAAACCTGATTTTAACTACATCTGTCTTTTCAAAATGTTCTACTTGGCTCCCCTTGGTGTGGTCCATGGCCAGTGCCAGCTTTCTTTGGAAACCTGAGAAACAGCAATTAAACAGCAAGACTCGTTGCATAGGAGGCAGCGTAGGCAGATGCTGGTGAGCCAGGTAATAATTTGGATTTCAGGCAGCTTATACACAATCTGTCTTCCTTCCCTTTTTATATTCAGGACTGTAGAAAAATAAATTACTTTTCTGCTTTCAGTCAGAATATACCCCAGAAACAACCTTTTACCAAAGGTTTTTCTAAATTAATTGTATATGTCCAGAAAGAAGCAAATGAATATCTCCCACAGGAAGCCTTTTTGAGAATTGATGAATATTTAAAGAAACAGATCCAATACATTCTCAGCAATAGCCTAGACAGCCAAACAGGCATTCATCCTGTCCGTCTGAGCCATCTAAGAGTTAGATGTCTTCCCCAAATCACCTAGATTCTCCCTATGGAGTATAAGGAGAAATAGGTACCTTCAGAGAGCTAAAGCACTCTATATTTTTGTCGATGGTGGTATTTTAAGCACCATCTTACAATTACTATTGTAAGACTAACTGTTTTTCAGTTGGAGGCCACCTCTCCTTCTGGACAACTTTATTTCTAAATGAGAGAAATACTTCTTTCATTTTATTAACACATTTTAAGTCAAAAATGAGCATTTGCTGCTTAGAACAATTCTCCACATTCACCAAAAAGAATACTTTCATTCAAACTTGTATTTCTGATGAAATCAATAACTTTAAAGCAAAAAAAGAAGCATTCATTTTGAATTTCAGTAGTTAGACATAAAAGTAGATGTCTTTCATTTACTGTAAGAGCTCTAGATGCACCAAGGGAAAGAAAGACTCTCTGTTTCTGTCATATAAAATAAACTTCTATGCCTTTCCTCTGAAAGCTGTATTTGAAAACACAAAAAATAGACCAGCACCATCAAAGTCTTTTCAAGGGTTCTTTTTTTTCCATATTTTTCTCCTGAAAGGATGCATATTATAAAATCCTTGCTCCGGTTGCTTTAATTCACAAATTGATTTCATATTTTGTTTTCATATCTGAATCATAAACCCAGAACAGGGAGCAAGAGCTTAATTTGTATCAAAATATAAAATCCTGAGCCCAGTTGAGATAGCCAAAAATTTTCTTAGAACTAAAAACACTTGAGAAGAATGGATTAGTGTGGTGGGAGTTGATTTTGTTTCATCTCTGTACTAAACAGAATTTGCTTTATTAAAGTAAACAAATGTCAAACAATATGCATATAATCTGCATATAATATGCAGATTATAACTTTTGTGGTTTTTTGGAATTTTTTTTTAGGTTGCTTATTGGAGTGGTTTTTTTTTTTTTTTTTTTTTTTTTTTTTTTTTCAAG
>VXBC01006898.1:1193205-1262299 GCA_013399945.1 Ploceus nigricollis | reverse complement strand
TGAGGGTGCACTCTTCTTGTCCAGGTCAGATAAAGACATTAAACAGGACTGACCTGAAAACAAAGCCCTGGTTAAGACCACTGGTGACTGGCTACCAGCTGGATGCAACTCCCTTCATCACCACTCTCTGGGCTTGGCCATCCAGATAGTTTTTTACCCAGTGAACCATACATCCATCCAAGTCATGAGCCACCATTTTCTCCAGAAGAATGTTGTGGGAGACAGTGTCAAAGGCTGGACTAAACTTCAGCTAGACAACAGCCACAGCCTTTCCCTCATCCACTAAGTGGATCACCTTTTCAAAGAAGATTGGTCAAACAGGGTCTGTTGGGTCTGATCCTCTTGTTGTCCTGCACATGCCCATAATGGCACTCAAGATGATTTGGTCCATGAGCTTTCCTAGTCCTGAGGACAGGCTGACAGGCCTGTGACACCCTAGATCCTCCTTTCAGCCCTTGTAGATAGGTATCACATTGGCCAGCCTTCAGTCAAATGGGACCTCCCTAGTGAGCCAAGACTGCTGGTAAATCATGGAAAGTGCTTCAATGAGGCTTTCCACCAGGTCCCTTCATTCCTTTGTGTGGATCTCATCTGACCCGTAGGTGTGTGTGTCTAAGTGGTGTAGAAGTCAATGACCACTTTCCCTGGGATTATGGAGGCTTCATTCTGCTCCCCATCCCTGAATTCCATCCAGTTTAGTGGACTAGATACCCTGAGAACAATTACTGTTACAGGCAAAGAAGGCATTAAGTACCTCAGCCTTTTCCTCATTATTTGTTGCTATGTTCCTCCACAGCCAATAAAGGGTGGAGATTCTCCTTAGCCTTTCTTTTGTTGCCAATACATTTTTAGAAAGATCTTTTATCATCTTTTACAGCAGTTGCCAATGTAAGTTTTAGTTGGCTTTAGTTCTTCTAATTTTCTCTCTGCATAACCTTATGAAAACTTTGTAGCCCTCCTGAGTTTCCTGTCTCTTTTCTCAAAGGCTATAAATTCTCCCTTCTTTTTATCTTGAGCTGAAGAGAAAGTTCTCTCTCTGTTCAGCCAGGTTGATCTTCCTCCCCTCTGACTTGTCTTTTGGCACACAGAGATGGCCTGCTTCTGTGCCTTTAAGAGCTCCATCTTGAAAAATGTCCAGCCTTTTGGGACTCCTTTGCCCTTCAGAACTGCACCCCAAGGGACTCTGATCTCAAACAGTCCCGTACAGAGACCAAAGTGCCCTCTGGAGGTTGAAGTTCTGCTAACCCACCTCCTTAGTTCTCTGAGAGCTGAAAACTGCCATTTTGTGCCCATAACATCCTTCAACAATCACATGACTCACCAGTCTTCCTCTGTGCACAAGCAACAGGTCCAGTGGGGTGCCTTCCCTTGCTGGCTCCTTCTCACCAGGTGTGTCAGGAAGTTCTCTTCCACATACTCCAGGAACTTACTATACTGCTTCTATTTTAATCACTGGGGAAAAAAAAGGAGTGGTAGAAGACTTATCTATGTGATATAGTGATGTTGACTCTCTCTATATAAATAGCTTAAAAGGGATTTTTCAATCCATTCTATTGACTTTTACAAGTATAATTTTAGAAATATCAGAAATCAACTTACTAGTCAGCTTTTTCATTTCGCTTACATTCATCATATCTCACTTCGGTATGATTTTGAATTTCTTCCCTTTCTTCTATTTCTAAATAAAATGTGCTAAAGAAGTGCCATTCCAACTCCACAGCTCAATTATTTGTGCGGAAAGAGATAAATTTCACACAGTGTCAGAATTTGGCAATATTTTGATTCTGCTTTTAACTACAGAAGAATAAAATACCCTGGGGAATGCAGCAATGAAGAACAAGAGATTAACATTCTGTTGTTAAGTCTTAGTATTATTAGAAAATACTGTGCATCTGGTAGTGGGGTACACGTCCATTCAAACCACGGGAAGCACAACTTATGGTTAACACTCACAACAGCAATTGCTCATCATCCTTGGGGATTTTTAATTTGGTTTTCTATTTCCCCATCTCTATATACATTTTCCAGAGGCACAAGATCCAGGTTTTGAACTCATTTGATTCTAACCTCATCTTCATCCTTCCTTCTCCAAACGAACAAGAGAAATAATTACATGTATTTAAATTATTGAATTACCCCTCAAAAACCTGATGTCAGTAATCTTCAATGTTAAATTGATTTTTGAGTATCAAAACTAAAAGATTGAAAATATGAAAGAATGCAAAAGGAAAAGGAAGGTTTAGTAGGGAGAGTTTATTGTTTTAGTTTAAACCTCGACTCATAAAACACTGAAGACGTCTATGGAGTGGAACCCTTAATTCATTTGTAGTTAGACAACTAACACATTACCCTGCAAGGCATGAGCAGGTCTTACTTCTACTGAGGGCAAGGCAGTTGAAGATGATTATCTACATTATAGTAAGCAGGCTCAGGGACAAAAGCACCATAGCAATTTTTTTTTATTTTATTTTCACCAATCTAATCCACTCAAGATCCTTCTCCCTGACACTAACTGCTCTAATCTTGCTGCCTGCTCTCCTTTTTAACCCTTTTCTATCTTTAATGCTTGCAAGCACAACTTTTTTTTTTCTTTCTTTCTTTATACAGATAGATAATATCATGTTCCTCATCAGGAGATGTGATTAGGACCTCCTTCTTGGGATGTGGGAGTGGTTGTATTATATTCCCTGGGTCTAGGGCAATCACTTCCTTGGTGGATACCCTGTCTTAGAGCTCCTCAGCTAAACACTGACATTTCAGGAGCTCAGTAAAATTATGCATGGATTCCCATCTGAATTTCAGTAGATTGATGCCCCAAATCAGTGGGCCCAAAATTTTACCTATTCTGAGTTGAAAGGGACACATAATCTATTGACTTCCATACAGGGAGCTCCAGACAGTTGTCTTGATAGTGTAGAGAAATTATTAGCCATTATTCAGCAGTCTCTGCCTTTCTCATTAACTGTACAAAAAACACATCAATTTAATATGGTGTATCTGCACTGATGATTAGGGAACTTCAACACTTAGATACAGTTCTTTCCAACTTAGGTGGTCTGAATATTACCTTGGATATTCAAAGAAGAAAAAGAAAGTAAAAGTATTTAAAATCTCTTTGAAGCCTGATAGGATGCCTTCCCCTGCCAACACCTTAAGATGTTTTCTTATTAAATATGATAATTTCTGAAGACAAACTGTAAAAAAAAAAAAAGCCTCAAAACCACACTATACAAAAATAAATTTAATGTAAATATAATTACAGCACAAAAATATTGACTTATCTTAAAAGTTTGCTTCATGTCAAATATCTTCATTTTGAAGACATTTCTTTTTTAATTGTGCACATTATACAAACAACTAAAAGCCAATCTGAAAAACAGAAACTTTAGTGTCTTGTGAACTACATGAGGCCATGCATATAAAAATAGACAATTACAGTGAAATCTTTCTTTCTCAGCAGAAGAATGAAATGAAAAATAGGGACAAAAATACTGCAATTTGTTGCAACTGTGGAGCTTAAATTCTTCTGCACTGTTATTTTTTAATTTAGGCTACGGTAGAATCATTATGAAAAAAAAAATTACCAAACACATGGCATTTGGTTTTTGAACACATGTAGTTTAAGCAAAAAATAAACAGTAAACAACAGCAGTCTAAGAGACTTTAGGATGGAAAATACTAATTTCAAAAATAATTTTAAAAGGCATGTTTTAGTTATGTTAGGTCAGAGACTCTGCTATTTTCTGATAACTCTTCAACAGGTAGTTTCCCAAATATTTATATTTCAATGTAATCTTATATTTTCAAAGTTGAACTTCATCTAAACAATAAAAATGTGTTAGAATATTTTAAGATAAAAATAATAAAAAAAAAGAAGTAAAAAGAATTAGATGTCTACATATATCATACTGAACCTGGTTGTTGATTCTGTGCAAATCACAAGTCATTTATTTAGTTTAGAATGCATGCCTGCAGGCTGCAGTGGCATAAATGAGAAGTACTTACTAAGGAACTGAGTTTGTTTGCCTTCTGTGTCAAGGCTACTTCTGCTGTGAAAGATGTTCACTTCATATAGCAATTAAAGGAAAAATTAATCTATGTTATAGTAGAAATCCTTGCTGGTTTGGGTTCTTTTGTTTGAACAGTATGTGTTTAACTTTTTTTCTCTTGAGAGAAGGCAACGTACTATATGTATGTGGTTAAAATAGGAATGCTGCTGAGGAGATTCTGTCCCATCACAGTTCTGTTCCAGTAGCAAACATTGTAAATGTGGTGATGGCTATCACTTTGTTTAGTGTAGCTCATCAATGCCTCAGGTGGTAATGCTTCCTTTCATCCCTCTGGAAACTGTTGATTTTTTAATTTCTTTGGTATGAAACTTTCAGATTTGTGGGAGCTGCATGGCAATCTGATTCCAGTTAAATTACTGTATACATATGTCCTTGAGATATACAGACAACTGTATTATTAAATGAGACTTTAAGACATTTCATTACAAAGAACATAAAATTTCCATAGTATATATTACAGTTCTCAGCAGAAAAACAGATCAAATAGTCATGTCATCAGAAAATGCTGTATTAAATGGTTGTTTACAAGAAGCCTTTTAACTCTATCTCTGCAACAAGAAATCATACAAGGCTGAATGGCTGTAGACATTGCAGACTAAGTGCAGACAATTTATTTGCTGCAATCATGCATTCCTGTAATGTTTCTCTGTGTGTCCTTTAGAGTAAAGTGGAAACACAAACAGGAAAGTGCCTTGCTTTATGATAAATGAATGTGTCTGAAAACATGAGACAGTGAGAACAGCCAAAATAAGTGATCCAGGGCTGTGAAGCACATGAAAGAAAACGGGAGAGAATTTCTTTATAATGCCAATTTAATCAGACCTTCAGTCCCAACAGCCACAGCAGCCAGCAGCTGAGATGAAGATATCATGCTGTTATTCACATTTATAATTAGATCCTTTTTTGAAGGAAGGAGACATGATCTTATTAATGTAGCTTTAGGTTTAGCAAGCTCTAAATAAAAGTGTAGCACCCATTACTGTGTATCTCCTAAATATCTCTTCCTAATATACTGATGCTAATATCTACTATCATACAGGTCTTCCTACTCCTTCATGGTATCATTTCTGAAGAGTCAGATTTGATAAAACAAGGTTAGCAGAAACAGTTGGGATTATCGTTGCAGTGGAGGATCTTGTAAAGCACAATGTGGAGTCTAATCTGCCTTATTCTCATAATTCTTTAGATTATATATTATATAATCTCTTCATCCTTTACTTCTATACATAAACATTTGTTAAAAGAAATAATTTACTTTTATACAGGCATCACATAATGAATGCCTATCCACTTATCAATAATTGGCATCCAGTTATTCTTAAAAAGAAAGTATTGTTTCACATTCTCTTTGTGTCAAAAACATTACTAGACTGTTGATTGTGACCGTATACATGTACTGAGTTGACCAGGAATCTCTGAGAAAATACGGAAACTCCATGAAGCAGATAGGTTGACAAGAGACTGAATGCTCGAAGCAGCTAACGTTTCACCACATTCTATTGAGATATCAACGTGATGGTGACATCTGTAATGACAGGTCACAATCTGTGACACCAAACATAACACCAGCCCTTTCTCTGTGACTCACCTTTCACTGTTTTTTATTGAAACATTAACCAAATGAATCTCTATGGCAGGTGGTGTTCTATGTAGCAGGTTTTTTTATGTTAGTAAATGGGAGGTCTTCTCAAACTTCTGTCTTGACACCTTGTTCTTAAAGGGCAGAAATCATTGTGATCCTCAGTGCTTGCAGCCTTGAATGACAGAATGATAAGGGATAAGGCTACTTGAATTCATAGCAAACAAACTTGAACTGGACCAGAATCTCCTTGGAACCACAATACAAATTATTTTATCATGGGACGGATACATAAAGAGAGAATACATGCCTTCAGTGGGAATTTCTAAATTCAGAGGGCGTAGGTTACAGTGAACCATGCAGAATTATATGTAGCAGAGGTGGCCAGCATACTTTCTGCAAGGCTCCTGAGCCAGTCTGGTGTCCTGAGTACTGTGGCACTCTTAGAGGAGAATTGACATACACTGGAGAATTTAGTCAGCTAGTGGAATTAGGTTATTCTGCAACCAATCTGTCACAGCTTCCAACGTTCTGGAAAATGGTGAGGATCAGTGCCAGTAGCTTTCTGAAGCTTTTGATGCCTAACACAGTGGAGGTCATTCATCACATTTCCAGAATAAATTGTTTTGACAGTAATAATAATCTAACAACTCTTGGACTGCTACTTCTTTCAGATATTAGAGAATTGCTCCACTTGAAAACCACTGAAATGACAAATACACCTGATTTTCAAATGGACGTTTCAGTCTATGTTAGAGATGTTAAGGAAACTATTTGTCCATAGTTTATATTATAGAAATGTAATGATAAATAAGCTAAAAACAGTGCTAGAATCTTATTTGGTCAAGGGAAGATACAGGAAGGTGAACACAGAGAAAACTGCTAATGCTTTGGTGTTTGGGTACTACCAGATTTCATTTCCTTTTGATATTGTGGCCAAGACATTGCTAAACCTTATCAGCATTGATTTATGAAGCCAGATATAGATAAGATAGGAACATGTGGAATAAGCAATTCAGTATTAACAGGGACAGAATATTGTAGATATAAACTGATCTGACTGGGTCAGATAAAAGGGTTTATCCTGGCATGCGATGCTGTACCCCTTTATGTACAGGCAAATTTCCCTGGAATTCTAAAGTATTTGCATCTATGCAGACACACAATATCTGAATGCATTATTCATATACAAATTATTTTAGTAATTTAAAAAAAAAAAATCATCCACTGAAGGAACACATTTCTGCCAGAGATGCTGAAAGTAAAAGAGATGTGACTAATAACCAATCATCTGACGATGTACTAGCGTGCAAAATATCAAGGCTGAAATTTCTTGTTGAAGTAATTTTCTGGACTGCCTGCATGAAGTTCTCTTGTGGCAGTTTGCCTTTCTGAAATTTATGGATTGGATATGTGAAGAAAAAAAGCAGTGATTTGTCTGTCGAAAAACGTATTGATTTAAATAAGCTTTTCTGTATTTGCTGTTTGAGAATAATGTAGTGCCAATTTAATGGTCTATATAAACTGTTTCATCTGTTATTGAATTTCAGTGTATTCTTTCTGGAAAGACTTTTACCGTAATTAGGCCAGTAAGAGTAACAACTTCAACAGAGAGCTTTATTAAACTAAAAGACAACTTGGGCTAATGAGGAACAGTGCATGATAACCAAATAAGTGAAAATTAATCTAACCAGAATGGAGAGAAAAGTATAAACACTACAGAAGGCTTAAATTTAGAGGTAAAAATACAAAGGAATACTTACGGTATTTTTTGCCTGCTTTTCTCCTTTCCCTTCTCATTCTTTTACTTTCTCACTTCTATATCTCAGTGTGATACAAGAGCAAATAGAAGTGGAAAGTGGACTCATCCTTCCACTTGTACAGAACTGCCTCTACAGAATAACAGTGGAGTTCTGGAATGTTGCATTTGGGGACCATGCTTGAACTGGCCCCTAAAATAAGATAAGGTCATGTTCATCTGATTCTGTAGGCATTTTTAGCTCATCATCAGTGTAAAAAATAAGCACAGTAATAGTTTACAAATATAATCTTTTTCCAGCAAGTCACTAGGTACTCCACCCTTCCTCTGCCTGTTAGAGCAGCTATGCTTGGAAGCTGGGTTCTCTTTGCTGTAGCATTGTCAGCAGTTGTCCCAGTTTCAGCATTCACAGATTCAGAGTGAGAGGAAAGGAATAGATGACTTGGATGTACCTCTCTTAATCTTAACATATTTTGTCCCTAAAACTCCAGCCAAAAACAGAGATGATCTCCCTCCTGCCAAGATGAATTAACGAGGGCTGCTCACACTTTCAATGCACCAAGAGTTAAAGCACCTCATTGGCCTTCAAAATTCTTATCTAGACTTTAATTTGTCACTGACATGCATGAATGTATATATATATAAATGATTTTGGAGTAATGCCTGCTTGACAGTGTGAGATACTATAGTCATTGAGACAGTCCTAGTATATTTTGCTTAGTATAGCATTTTTTTTTAACCACTTCTTGCTTTTTCTTATTTTTCCATCTGCTTCAGTGACATATTTACAAGCAAAGATGAGAAGTAATCACTGAGCATTATCATATCATCCCTACATAATTCCTATACTAAATGACCACTGATCAAAACCAATGAAAGGAAAATCTCTTACAATATATTACCTACCTTATTTCTTTATGCAAAACACATAACAACGATGTTGTGTAACAGATAACTGCACATGTGAAGATCCAGGAATTTTCTGATAAAGAGATTCTCTAAGACTGCTACTGTACCATTCTAATAACATGTTCAAGATCTACAGCTTGAACCACTCACCTTTGATACCCATCAGGCTGTCTGGTCTTCTGCCAGACAATTCCTAAACAGATTTGAGATTTATCTAAATTCAGGGGCTCATCCCACACTACAGGCTGGATGTAGCTGGCCCGTTCTAGAGGACGATTGGCCTGATAGTATACACCTGAACAAGCAACATCACTTGGCAGCAATGCCAGAAGCTCTTTTAGTAAAGAATCCATTCAGGCTGCATAATGAAGAAGGGATGTTCTGGCTTGACTGCCTGCAGGACCACTGCAGTATCAGGTAATTTAAGAGTAGTCATGGCCTGAGGTGACACAAAAATATCTCTCATTTCATCTTCTCTGTAAAATGTAAAAAAAATGTAAAAATCCTTGTCCTACAAGAGAGTGTTGTATGAAAGCAAGGCACTTGGACCACTGGTATGTTTTCCTTTATGCTCCTTATGGGAAAAAAAAAAAGAGTAGCATTAAACTAGAGAGTTTCCTCTTATAAAGAAATTTCCTTGTCCTAGCTGTCCTTCTGGGACTGTAATATCATCTAAATTAAGCTTCAAATGTGATCTGGCTGTGTTATAAAATTATGGTTCTTCCTAGTAGATATCAAATTGAGATCGTGTTTTTCTGAACATGCTCTTCTAAAGGCCCTGGAAAATTGCAATTCAGGGCAGGAGGAGTACTACAAGCATTTTGGAGCAGTCTGAAAAGCAAATAAAGGCAGAAAAAAATTGAAATGAAGCAGAGCAAAATTAGAGGATGATAAAAGCCACCTCATGGAAAGACAGTCTATAGGAGAGAACTACAAACTAGGAAGTATCAGGAACAGTAAAAATTGAGCAGAGGTCCAGACCTGGGCTTTGGCTGGCTTTTGCTGTGCTGCTAGAGATGGATAGGCAATTTTTAAAAATATGCAGCTAATGTAAGCCTAGATATGGGCGTAGGCATATGCCTAACTGTCATTGTAGATATCCTGTGAGAATTTAGATATGTTACTCTATTTTTTTCAAACAGACATTGTTTGAACTTGTGAAATTATTAAAAAAAAGTAGATTTCTGAAATTGCTATGTTTATGAAAACATAAAATCTTTATCAGTGTATTGTGGAAAATTAAACTTATACATAGTTGGAAAAAATAATTTGCGTTTGGAAAAACAATTTGCATTCCCTGCCTAGCACGAAAGAGTCCTTTCGTTTTTGTGCTGTGTACAAAAATTAAAAACCATCTTGACGCATTTATGATTTTTTTTCCAGTATTTCATGCATTCTCACAAAACATCACAGAGTAGCTATCAAGATAGTGAACCAATCTGTTGAAGAAAAGTATATACTCTATGGAAAAATTTCCATGTTTTGAAAGCTATTTTCCTTCAAGTGAGTAACATCTAATGTGTGAAAATTGCATATAATAAATGAAAAAAATAGTACTGATAAATTTATTAAAGGGATTCTAGGATGTGATTTATCAAATAATAGCGATTACTATTCATGAACTTTTGAGTGATATGCTTTGACTCTTGAAAATGTGTGCCACTCCTCTCCATGATTTGGGTAGGAGAGATTCTTGTGATCATGATGAAAAATCCAAATTTTTAATTTCTGAATGAATAACTGAAAAATAAATTGATCTAGAAAATTTATCTTCTAAGGAAGTAATTTTATGATCCATAGCAAAATAATTGATGACTGCTGAGAAAATACTAATGTTTTATAATCTTTTAGAAAGATGGTAGTCTTTCACTGGAAATTGAATATATGACCAATAAGAACTGCATGCACATGTAGAAAGCAGCAATACTTTTGTTTTATTTGCATAAATTCTGTGTTGGAAATTTAAAACATTGAAGGATTTAATTTCAGCATTTTTTGCATTCTATAATTGATGTGACATTTTGAAGTTTGGCCATTATCATAGATAAAATAAAATCTGAAAAATATGTTTCAATCTTTATTTAAATTAGTATTTTGCATTATATAGTTAGATTTAAATTTTAGCTAGTAGCAAATATATGCTGTATCCTTTTAACCTTCAATATTGTTTTTCATCTTTTTCCCACTTCAAAACATATTTAATTAATAATATAGCTTCTCATGGCTAAATGCAACTCTAGGAACTTTCATTTTCCATCTGCTAAAAAGTTCATCTCATTAAGTGGAATGTTACTATGTTTTCAAGAATTTTTAAAAAAACAACTCTTTATATAAATCTATTCTATCATTCTAATAAATTCCAATTTTTTTCTTTCTTCTTTGGGTCATGTTTTGTATGTCCTACAATAACTTGTGTTAAAGAATCATCATATCTTTTTCTCTCTTAAAAGAAACCAGAATTCAGTGAGAGGTGAATCCTACTTTGTGTGGGATGTGTTGTTCCTCTCTACATTCTTCTCTTGTGAATAATGCTGAGCTGTCATCTCCTCTCGTATCCACAATTTTCACCCTTTCCATTTCCCTAATCAAATTCTGAAAAGAAAAATAGTTTTATGCAGTTTCTCAACAGTGGCTGTAACACATCAGAGAAACTGGTGCTTTTCTGAATGATGTTTCTCTTTGCTGTATGTTACACATGGAAAGAAAACATGTTCAGGACCACCTATTTCTTCCTCACTGGGTAGTTGTCTAATTTGCTTATGTTCAATTAAAAGCATAAAAATGACCACTATCAAATGCAAGAGAGGAACAAAAATCAAAATTAATACAAGATTCTAAACCTCGGTCACAGCACAAATTCTATCTCCCAAAGTATCTTGCATGGAACTATGTCTACTCTTCCTCTGCAACCCATATATCCTTTTGGCCTTCCGCTTAAAAAAAAAAAATATTTATAGTTGATTGCCATGTACTAAGTATTTTCAATATGCTTCTATTTCAGAAGAAAAAGCAGGTAAAAATATCACAAGAAAAAACAAAATCTACAAGTATTATTAAGTAAACCTCAACATCCTTCATTCATCCTTTTGAGGAACAAAGACAATACAAAATAAACAAATTAGTTTATAAAATAACAAAATTTTGTATCAGAGTAATAAGAACTGCTTCCTCAACAATGCACCTGTTCTAGATTTGCAGGTTGGGGATTTTGTGTGTCTTAATAATTGTAGCAGGCAGTAATTAGGGGTATTAGCCACATCTTGTCCATTCCCCCTTTCCCCCCCCCCTTAGATGTTCAGGTCTTGCATAACCAAAAAAAAAAAAAAAGACAGAAACACCCATGGGTTTGAATGTATAAATATTTTTTTAAATATTAAAAGATTTACTATTAAAACTATATTTAATTTGAAATCTCAATAAAATTAATGTATGAAATATGTAAGAACTCCTACAAAATTGCCTTTCATAAATATTTTGCCTACTTGATTAAGTTGCTATAATTGAAATTTCATATATGTGGCACGCATGTTTGATACAACTCATCAATATTCAGTTAAATTAATATATATTTGAAAAATACTTGTCACGTGGACTCAAATTATCACATACTGGGAATGGCATTGTGGTGCTATGATATTTCCTTGGCAACATAAGCGTTATTCAAGTGAAGAAAATGAACTCTGATTACATGCCATGTATTTTATTTCTGAAAAACTACACTAGTATCATTAAAATTATGTCATTAGAAGGAGAAGCTTTCATTCAATGATTGATGGATAATTTCCTCTGAGTAACAGATATAATAGATATAAGCCATTTTTAATGTGTATAAAGTCCACTGAGCAAAAATAGTAGTAACAGTATCTGAAAGCATTTATGTATGCCTGTTTCTTTAAAACATCAAGTCTCTTGTGCCAACATTTTTTAAAAAGGAAAGCACAGTACAAGTGAGTTCATAGTGCTGCAAGTTGCTGAAAATAGATTTTCATAAATAGGTTTATATAGGCATTTCTATCGATTTACATATATTTTTATATTGTTATCTATTTGGTGGTGATATTTACAACTTTAATGGTAAGTTTGGCTTGAAGCCAAACATTAAAACATTTTTATTCATTTTCTGCTTTATTGTTTTGATTTTATACATTTGATTTACAAAGCTCCAAAAGTACTTGAAACTACTTTAGGGATCTGAACACCTTTTAATATGTCTTTGCTTATAGAAAAAAGCCTCAGAGCAGAATTACTTAGAGAACATGCAATGATATCATGTATGGACACATAATTGTCTCAGATATGTGAAAATTATTTAGGTGTATTGCTTTTAATAAAGAATTTTTCTGCAAGGAAGAAAATTTGCAGAATCAAATTATCATCAATTTGTGATTTATTTCTCTGTGCAGTTGTGAAGCAGTACTACAGAGGTGTGTGTGACAAATAAGTACTACTTTGAAACTGCAAGCATAAACATGCCTAGATATTCCAAACAAATGAGGAATATAACAGTGAACATGGAAAGCATCATACACATGTCAAGATTTAAAAAAAAATAAAGGAGTGACAAGACATCTAAACACAATTCATATTTTGCCATCTTTCCCATGTTATTAAAACATGGGGGTGTTCAGAAATTACTAGCAACAGCTCAGGACTGGGCCGATGCTCAGTTCTATGAACAAAATAACAACCTAGTCTTGTCTGAAGGCTCTTGGTACTTCAAGAATAAATTACTACATTGTGAAGACAAATACTGATGGCTATTTATTTTGGACATACAGGATAAAGTTTTATCTTTTCTATATTGTTCCAAACACTGGATGTTTTTGATTGCAGTGTAAAAGCATATGATGCTGACAATATTCTGTTCTCAAACCATTATCTACAGGCATTCTTTTTTCTCAGTTTGGTTTTTGTGTTCAAATTTAGAACAAGCAATGATAAACCTTTTCTTCCCTCCTTCCCCCTCTTTTCCACTCCCAAATTTGTCATACTTTATCTTTATTTGTAGTGACAACACATAAGTACAGAAAGAGCAATGACTTGGGCTCGTACTATCTCACTTGTGGTTCTAAACTGACAGAGTTAGGAAGCCTTATAATCCTAGAAAAGTCTCTAAAAGCAATTGAGACCAGTAAGGATCTAAGTAGCTCTTGTGAGAGGTTTTGAGTATCCTCATAGGATGTGTTAGCAACTTGATCATCTTCAAAGTGTTTTTAGGAGCTAGGTCATCACTTGGTAGCTTCAGCTATATGCTTAAAGCTGGCCATAAACTAGAATGAAACCAGGCCATAAGTCGGGTTGTCAAGTTTAGAATTGAAAACCATAAGATCATTCTGAAGTTTGCAGAGAGAAGAATTGCTAAATATCACTTCTTCATTCCAAAACAAACAAGAAATCCTGAAAACATTTGAAGGATTGTTACAAGTGACACGATATAACAGAAAATTGTCTCAGGAGTCACATTCTTTACTAAAATCAGGCATGTAAAATACCTCTTTCTAACACACAGGGTACATTGGTTACAGTTTTTGGCAGGTTTTTTAAATTTAGTATTGAATTTACTAATGTCTTTTTTTTTTTTTTTAGAACTGCAATAGATCAAATTTTAATGTAACAGGCCATATTATCAAATTTTTTTTGTTTTAGTCTAACAGGTGGGTAGTGCGAACATTTTACTACGCACATCTCCAGCCTATGCTTCTGACATTCCATGTGCTCTAAAACACAAATTTATGCCAGCTTCCATGCTTCAAGCCTAAACTCTACAAAGAAAAATGCATCCATGTGTCTCAGCAGATTGTGGTACTATTACATATGATCAGACAAAGGAATAAATTGCAGTCAGTATAATGTCTAAGGAAAAAAATATTTCCTTATATCTAGTAACAACACTGAAATAAAATATGCGACTTCATAAAAGAGGTAGAGAGGATTACAAGACCTCTGAGTATTCTGCCTGTATAAATGTTGACCAGGAAACATTTGTATTAGAGATTCTGAGTTGTCATAGGGAAACGAAGTTCTTCAAACTAGGAGCTCAGTCTTCTTAGATTTCCACTAAACACAAAAGTGATAGGTGACTTGTAAACAGAAGTATTCTATGTCAGAGAAACCTCTGATTTAAAAAAGCAGATAAACACCTAAAATTAGATCTAAGGAATGTGATTTACATTAAAGGTGAGGGATCATAACTTTGGTCAAAGTTTTTGCAGTGTACTTTATCTTGACCACACACAAATGTAACAGCTTTTAAAATACACTGGTCATATCCAAGATGACAACTACTGCAATGTTATTTTAATATCCAGCTCTAGAAAAAGTACCTTACCTTTCAAATGTTTAAAATATGCTGTGATATTTATCAGTCAAAGTCACTGAATGTAAGTAAAGAGAGAAAAGTAAAGTTACAAAATGTGCATCTTGATTTGTTTTTTCTAATTGTAGTAATATTTTAGACCACCTGTGTTTCAATTAGCTCTTCAGAAAGGTGTTTACCTGTGGAGCATATGAATTGCAACAGGAGATGTAAATTTCAGTCATCAAGTGATCTGCACTAGGGACTGTTTTGATTTTCAGTCATATTTTTAATTAATCCATCTAATTATTTTATTTTCAACCAGGTTTTTTTGACAAAATATAGACTCTTTCCTTTTTAAAAAATGTTAATAGGGGAATCTTAAACACTTACTTTAGATAATTTATATGTTAGGGACCTAAAATTAGGTAGCTGGAGCTTTGATCTAGCTGGATACCGGTATAACTGCTTTGTGTCTCCTTTCATTTTGGAGGTCATCTCCTTCTTCAAATTATAATGAGGTGTCTGCAAATATTTATTGTAGGTATGATTTAAGTATGATCCACCCCTTTTAATTGTTTCAAGAAGGGAAATAATGTTTAGCAACATTCTAATTTTGTGGTTTTGGTGTTGATGTCCAAATACTTATGGTTCTGTCAGTCGTCCTTTAATGTCCCCATTATGTAAAATCTTGTACTTATAGCTGATATAAAATATACAACTGATATGTAACCAGAAAATGACTATTTGAAAATTTAAATTAAAGAATTTGGAGGGGGGAGGAGATTATCTGTACATTTTTCTTTTTCTTCATATGGATATTTGAGAATAAGAACAGACATAAAGGGGAGAGAGAGGAAACAGGCATTTTCAACCCAATGAAAGAGCTGTTCAGTTTCTGGTTTTTTTGGGAAAGGATAGAGAAATTATTTTCATGTACATTTGCTAGACCATACCTATATTAGCAGAAAAATAAAACATTAGCCACCTAAAGACAAACTTGTGTCAACCTAGATGAAGGGTCATTTTTGCATGTTCTATTGGCCTTTGCGAGATAAGAATATTGACTGACT
Source organism: Ploceus nigricollis (assembly GCA_013399945.1). Taxonomy (NCBI): domain Eukaryota; kingdom Metazoa; phylum Chordata; class Aves; order Passeriformes; family Ploceidae; genus Ploceus; species Ploceus nigricollis. The sequence goes on along the minus strand of VXBC01006898.1, from coordinate 1,246,614 downwards.
CTGTAAGGAATATCAGTTTCAAGTTTTTGTATACAAGAAGTGTACGAAAGGTGCTCTGAGGTTGTGTGAGGAAGTCCTGTAGAAGTCCATCATGGATTTGCATCTGATGCTTACTTGCTTAATGAATATCATAGAAATAAGCAGGGACTGATCTAATACTTGTTTGATTTTTTTATTGGACACTTTTGAAAAGGTCTGGCACTTCTTATTGATGGGAACCTTACAACCACTTGTTTCAGCTAAATAGTGTTTCTTAATCTGATACTCAAATGAATTTGGTGAACTTCACAGGGAAAAGTAGGAAACTGGAAATCCAGGACTGCGTTAGCTGTTGTCCTAGTCAAATACCACCCTGATGTGCTACCATTTCATAACTATTTCACTTTTTTGAAAATGATGCCACAGAATGAAGAACTATGATACATCTGACCTCAATCCTGCCTAGTTTATCTAGTTGTTTTGTTGCAAGATTTTGTAAAACAAACCAAAAAAATCCCAAAAAGGGAAAAAAAAGAGTAAAGGTAAGAATATACAACTTCTCTATTAAATGTTTAAAGCATGTTATATTCTAGAGCTCTACACAACCCTGTAGAGGTACTTCTGTAAGTTTTAAAAATAATAATAACAGAAACCACCCAGCTATTTGAGCAATGTCCATTGTTACCAGTACAATCCTGTCAACATTAATACCTGACCTGCTATTTCTCCTTCTTCATGAACAGATAGGGAAGGAGAGAGAGAGAGAGACTCTGAGAAAAAAAACCCCATGCTATATTCTAAGCTGACATAGTTTATGCATTTTCTTCAATAACATGAAATTATTGGGTGTCAAATGACCTGCTAAACAAAGAAGATAAGCAAGCCACTTAGGTATAGTTAATAGAGTGCTAACTAAAACTCCAGCAAACTTACAGTTCACCAGCTTAGTAACACCATGTAGGAAACAATACTCCATGATCCTTAATTAACATTATAAAATAGCTTCCCATGTTTTGGAGATTGTAATTGCGAGATTTTGCAAAGACTAAAGTGGTTAAAACTTACTGTGCATTGTTGTGTACTGCATATATAGGTTAATAAGATCTAACAGGGAAAACATTATGAGTTCCAATTACGGAACAAAAACTACCTTTTCTGTTCATGATGAGTGTTCTCCATAGACCTTTAAATTTTATTTAAGGGCTAATTTCTGCTCAACGGCTTCTCCTAGGTTTTATAGCAGGCTGATATTCATGCATTTTGAGACTTACGGGCATTATTTAAAATAAAATGAGCATTTCTCCTGATTATTTTTTTCTGTGCATGATAAGAGCCATGTGCTTAAATTATTATTAGGTCAAAATATGGTTTTGTATAAATAATTTGAGATTTTAATATATTAATTCCTTATTCTAGTTACTTATGTGTGTGAGTGGAGGGAGGAAAACTTAGATTGTTTCTCATTTTAATTTAGCGTCTATACTGCTGTTGGAGATCTACTACTGTAAAAGATGATATATATATCACATCAATTAATTATTGCATTTTCAGTAACATGAAAAGATGTTGTTCTTTGCATACATGAAGACCAGGAAATCACAAAACAGAAGAAACTGAGCTAACAAAAGTAGTGATGATCAGTCTCTTCTCCCAAGTAACAAGAGGTAGGATAAGACAAAATTACCTTTATTTTTGGATATGAGGATAAATTTCTTCCCTTAAAGTTTTGTCAAATACTGAAACAGGCTATCAATGGAAGTGGAGGAGTCCTCATCCCTAGAGATATTTAAAATACAAGAGGGACTCTCAGGAACATGGTTTAATGGTGGACTTGGTAGTGTTAGTTTTACGAGTGTTTGGACTTGATATCTTAGATGCCTTTTCCAATATAAATTATTCTATGATTCTGTTATCAATAATTAATGTGCTTAAAATTTATTTTATGCATCTTAAAATTTATAGTATCTGTTATATTAAATAATTCAACCCAAAAATAAAAAACAATAAAAATAAAAAACAATAACATAAAAACCAATTCAACCCAAAGTGGATGTTTCCAGATGTTTGATGAATCCCCTTTCTAGGTTCTTGTGTCCTGAAGAAAGCCTAGAGTGAATAATTTAGATTTACAGACACAGTTCTTAAGCATCACAGGCTCATCCAAATGAAGGTCAATTTCCATGCAGAATCAAGTTGATGTTTTCAGATGCAATAAGGCACTTGCCAATCCATGGGTACACTAGGTGAATCTGCCCCACAGAATCACAGAACGGATCAGGTTAGAAGGGACCACAGTGGTTCACCTGATCCAACCTCCCTTCTCAGGCAGGGTCATCCCAAAGCAAATGGCACCAGGACTATGCTCAGACAGTTCTTGAACATGTCCAGTGAGAGAGACTCAGCACCTTCTCTGGGCAATCTGTTCCATTGCTCAGTCACCTACAAAGTAAAATATTTCTTCCTCATATTCAGTTGGAAATTTCTGGTCATCAGTTTCTGCCTGTTGCCTCATGTACTATTGCTCAGCACCACCGAGCAGAGCTTGGCTCCACTGTCTTGGCACTGATCCTTCAGGTACTGATGGACATTGATAGGGTTCTCTCCCAGCTGTCTCTACTACAGGCTGAACAGGCCCCCTGAACAGGCTCCTTCAGCCTTTCCTCATAAGAGAGATGCTCCAGTCCCTTAATCATCCTTGTCTCATCTCCTACACATGGTCCAGGAGCTCCAAGCCTGTCCTGTGCTGAGGAGCTCAGAACTGGAGACTCCAAAAGTGGCCTCACCAGGGCTGAGCAGAGGAGCAGGATAACCTCCCTCAGCCTATTTTTAATGCTCTTCCTGATGCACCCCAGGATACTGTTGGCCTTCTTGGCCCCAAGGGCACTGCTGGCTCCTGGATAGGTTGTTGTGCACCAGAACCCCCAGGTCCTTCTCAAAGCTGCTTTCAAGAAGGTCGGCCCTCAGCCTGCATTGGCTCATAGGGTTATTGCTCCCCAGAATGCAAGATCTTATGGACTTCCTGAGCATGTACTACTCAGGAGATACGTTTTATTTTCTCTGGTTAGTATTAGTCAAAGTGATATCACTCTACATTCTTCACAAGTTTATATACACAAGGACCAAAGCTCAAAAATAGACCCTTGGGAAGAGGACAATAAAAATAATAGCTTTAGCAAGTAGCTACTCTAGCGAAACAAATAATAATATCTGATTCAATTTCTGTTGGATCTATCCCAATCTTTTATATAACAGCTGGGGATCAGTATGCTGCGGTAGTGTTTTCCATTGCAGACATTTTGTTTGAGTAACAAATAGATATTTTACATGTTATATTGCTACCTAATAGGTTTCCAATAATAGCAAGCCATTTTCTAACAAGTAGCAATTTTAATCATAATTTTTGCAGTTATATGTGTTGTAACAGTGGCCACAAGTTATATAAATGTTAAAAGCACTTTATATGTATTCTATGAAATGTACTAGTCTTCTGTATTGTACCTTTACCCCTCCAGCACTTTGTATCACCATTTCAATATTTTAAATTGCATTAATTAAGGAAGCATTTCTGAAGGTACCTGCAGAATCATTGTTAACATAAGACTGAAGATCATGAGAAAGAGTCTCTCTGATATCTTTTCTGAAGGTCTGTAATACTGCCATGGAACTGTGCTGGACCTCCCAGCCAGGCATGAGAGTCTTGCACCAAGAGAACAAGCCCACACCAAGTCAGAAATCTGATTGCTGTATGAGAGGAACTCAGATGCATTTATACCTGTCTGCAAAAGCAGTTTGGAGCTTGTGTAGGTGAGTGCTTTATTTTTCTGCAAACTGAACAGCACTGAATGAGGTCCTGTATTTGTTAAATCAGTGCCATCTGTGTTATATTTCCTCCCATCCTCCTCAGCACAGGCATATTTTTATATTCTTCTACTCTGGCACACACACTTTTCTTTTTAGTTTTAATTACTTTATTCTGTTTGCCATATGAGAAAAAGGACCAACCACATTTTACATCGATGATACTTAGCACTTATTAAAGTTTAAGTATATTGATTTTTTATACATCTTCAGTCTGGAAACTTTATATTAGTAAAAAGGTTATGCTAATAAACTTTAACATTTTTATTAATAATGCTTTAGTCAGCTGCCTGGAAAATCCTAAATTATGAACTTATTATAAATACGTTAGAAGATTAGCTAGATCATATCATTGCTTTATTAATCTGTCCAGTCTCACATTATGAATGTTAAAGTGTTACATTTTTTGGTAAAATATAGACTGGTATACTGTAAGATATAGTAAGAGAGAGATGACATTTCTGTCGTTTCATAGATATTCATACTGTTAATCATAGATTTTATTCAATTCATCCTACATCCACTATATTAACACCAGCCCCAGAGCTAGACTTGTCCAAAAGATATCAATCCATTTGTGATGTTTAGAATCAATAGACGACTAAGTTAAGTAACTGTTTGCCTGCATATGCTGTTTACAATGCACATTTATAATATGTTTCTAGTTAATTAGTTTTCTGTTCATCCTAACTGGGACAAAGACAAGGGATGGCGTGTGATTGTACAGAAACAGTATATCAAAGAGATAAAATTTTTACTGATCACTGGAGGAAAGACATTGTTTCAGTGAATATTGAAGGAATGGGAAAAGATATGAGTGATTTTAACCAAGGTCCTCCTGATTAGTCACAGAAAACAAGCTGAAAGAGCTTGTCTCAGTGTATGGAAGAGAGAAAGGATTTAACCTTACATCTTGTAGATTTCCAGAAGGGTAGGAAGATAAAGTACCTCTGCACAGCCTGAGGTGGTCATTTAGACTTTATTTCAAACTGAAGTCGATCAAAATGGGTCTGACCTTCTCTTGGGTTTCTTTTTAAAAAGATGAATCTGGGTAAAGTAGTGGTAACTGTTTAATAAATGAATTCTCTGTTAGAAGGGTTCAGGTGTTCCAAAAAGGACATAGTTGCATTTTTTCTGTTCTGCTATTTCCCTCCACTCGTCAAATCTAACGTCTGAAATTATGACTAATGAAATGATGAATAAATACAATGGAAGGAAAGGAGAAAGGATGGAATAAGGCAATTCAAAATGTTCATCTATGACAGAGTCCTTAAACAGACAGGTTAGAAAATGTCCTTCCATGTCTGAATTCACATTGCTAGTCTGAAACTGATTTTACCATATTAGAAGTGTTTACACACCAAAATAATTAAATAGTTTGTCTGGCTAAACTATTATTAGATTGTATAGCTCCATTAGGACAAGCCCATATTTTATTTTTTAGAGAATAATTTTAGCCATTAGTAAGAATTTCAATTCCCTTTAATGAGCATTTTTAATCAAGAGCAATATGTTATTATGGCAGCAGGATCTTTATTTTTAGCCAAGAAGGCCAGATTGCTTAGAGGAAGAGATTTCGCTGGAAAGTCTTCATGTTTTTAAAATCTAAACATTATGTACTTCAGTCTATGCAACAACTAGCCAATTTCATTTCTCCCTTCCATCTTCCCTTACCTCATTCCCTCTTCCTCCCTTTCTTTCCCTCTGCATTTTTGCCTTCCTCACTTTTTTTCATATGATGGAGCTTAGTAATTCCTTTTCTCATCTTACAGAATCACCAAGATACATAATATTTCAAAATAGAAGAATTGGCAAACACAACACTTGTAAAATCTCTGTAGGCTGATTTTATTTCATACTGAAGTCAAGTGCAGTAATCTACATCCTGGTTTTAAAGCCATGCAAAAATAGGAGAAGGGTTCTTTTCTCCTCTTTCCTTTCCTTCTCCCCAGAGCATGAAATTATTGTGAAATGTTCCATAAACTGGAGAGAAAATTTCCATCAAGTGCAGTGTAGCTAAATATAGAGGTAACTCAAGTTTATGCTGCACCAGAAATACACAGTTAAATTCATCAAACTCTGGCCAAAACCTTAAAAAATTGCAGAATATATATGATGCCAAGATATATCTTAATATGCAATCTTAATTCACATTTCCTTTTCTTGTAGTTCTGTGGTTACTATCTAAACATATGTAGGCTTTCTTTTTCCAGAGAAAAAAACAGTTCCTCTCTCCCTCACTCCTAAGAGTCTCCTAAGTGTAATAGCTTAAACAAACAGAAAGGAAATGTTCAAGAACATACTGACTTTCTGATAGTTTGAGCTAAATGTCTACAGAAAAATAAAAAGCAATATAGTGGTAGTGGTAAACAAAAGCATTTTCATTACCAGAGCTTCCCAATAGCTCTTCACATGAAAGGAGAGAAATATATATGTACTGTTAATGTCCCCATTAATAAACTGAATACTACCAGGTCTCACTAGAGAAAACTAGTAATCCATAGTTAGTTCCTGAAAATTTAGTTTATCTGTACCTTATACCTCCTGCAGAAATTTGTAATCCCCTTTAAATTTTGTGTACTGAGAACTAATCAGAAGCTCTTAGAACGGTTAGGGTTGGAAGGGACTCTAAAGCTTGTCTCGTTCCAACATCCCTGCCATGGGTAAGGAATCATCCATGGGACCTGTTACTCAAAGCCTCATCCAGGCTGGTCTTGAACACCTCTTTGATTAACCTGTTTCAGTGTCTCGCCACCCTCACAGTAATTTTCTCCCTAATATCTAGTTTAAAACCACCATCCTTAAGTTTTAAGGCCATTTTTCCTAGTCCTGTCACTACATGCCTTTGTGAAAAGCTCTCTCCAGCTCTCTTTAGGCACTGGAGGGCTGCTGTAAGGTTTCCACAGACCTGTCTCATCTCCAGGCTGAACAGCCGCAACTCTCTCAGCCTGTCTTCATAGCAGAGGTGTTCCAGCTCTGTGATCACATCAGTGGCTGCCCTCTGGACTCATTCCAATAGATCAATGACTTTCTTTTGTCGAGGGTCCCAGACTTGGACACAGTACTCCAGGTATGGTCTCACAAGAGCCGAAAAGAGGGGCAGAATCACCTCCCTTGAGTGGCTGGTCACAGCTCTCTGGATGCAGCCCAGGATGTCATTGGCTTTCCAGGCTGCAAGTGCACATTGCTGAGTCATATTGAGCTTTCGTCCATAAACAACAAGGCTGTCTCCCGAGAGCTCATCTCAATCCATTCTGCTCCCAGCCTGTACTGGTGCTTGGGATTGCCCTGACCCAGGTGCTGGAACTTGCGCTTGGCCTTGTGGAACTTCATGAGGTTTGCACAGATACCTCTCAAGCCTGTTAAAGTTCCTCTGGATGACACCCCTTCCCTCCAGCATGTCAACCACACCACACAGCTTGGTGTCATCAGCACACTTGCTGTTCCACTGTCCATGTCACCAACAAAAATGTTGAAGAGTGCTGGACCAAATACCAACCCCTGAGGAGCGCCACTCATCACCATTTTCCATTTGGACATTGAGCTCTTAATTACCACTCTTTGACTGTGACTGTCCAAAGAAATTTTTGTTCACCAAGTGGTGTATCCATCAAATCCATGTTTTTTCCAGATTAGAAACTAGGATGTTGTAAAGGACAGTGTCAAATTCACACTGAATATTTTGTCTTCATCTTAATCTCTTGTTATTTATTCATTACTTATTTCTGTTATTGCTTCCACAGCTTGGCTACATTTCCTACTAAGCCAAGGAATGGGACAGCTGTGATTATGAGATTTGTTGATGAACCCACTTATGTCCTGATCTTTGTGATGCAATCAACCAATATAATGAGAAATCTTCCTTCATTCAGTTGTCTGAAAGCACTGTCTTTCACCTAGCCATTATTTCTCATGGTTAAATAAACCCATGCCTCTGACAATAGAATTTTTATCATTTACTTTATTTTTCAGACTATGATGTATTGTGTTTCTTAAACATGTTTTTTTTTAATTTATTTTTATATAATATCTAAAACAAATTCAACAGCACAAGCAAAATCATTAATGATGTAAGTATTAACAATGCCAAGAATTTTTTTACAAGTATCTTGATACTTGTATTGGCCTGAGGTGTGAAATTCTTCATATTCATTATTTTAGCTTCTAAGTACTTGTGTGCAAGCATATAAGAAAAAAAATTACTACAGATAAGTACACTGCATATCTACAACGTGTTTAAATGGAAATTTCTATCAGAATAACACAAGAGAACTTTAAAAAGCGTGTATTCACTTTCATATTCAAGAAATACAGCTGGCACATACTGAGGTTTTTTTAAAATTTTATATAGTTAAGGCTAGATTTCCGTATTGAACACTACACCGAAGACATCTAATCCAGTTTCGCAAAGTATGATATTTAATAATGACAACTCAACGAGAAACTGAGTTGAGAGAAAGTAATTGAATTAACAGCATTGAAAAGTAAACATGTAATCAATCTATTACAAAGTTTTAGTTATTAAAAGCACCCTCAGAAACTGCATACGGACATTTGCCTAAACGTGCCAAGAATCTTTTCTTTGTGAGGTCTGCACATGACAAATAGCTTAATATTAGTGATGTTACTGAAGAAACAACTGTAAAATGGTACAACATGAAAACACAAGATGAACTTTTATCACAGTTATTCAGTCACAAGAAGACAGATCATCTATTTTTCTTATTTGGCTTTGTAGATGACCTGTTTATGAGCAACAACAGCAACAAAAGCCATGTTATTTTCATATTATTTACTACAAAGATAATACAGGCTATCTAGTTATCATGCAACTGGTGTTCTTAAAGGCTGATAATTTTAATCCTGTAGTATACCATATAAATGTGGGCCTTACCTAAAAAAACAGAAAATTATTGTGTAAATCATTCATAAAAGGAGTAAATTTACATTTTCTTTCATCATTCTCTGATAAATTATGTAACTACCTTTACTCCATTTATAAAATAAATTTCATATAGAAGTTATTTTAAAAATAGGTTTAAATATCAAAAGAAAGAAATGAAAATCTGATCTAGAAAGTGTCTCAGTATATAGTCCCTCTAACTTTGTTCAGCAAGGTCGTTTAACAGGTATTTTACAATTGCCTTCTAATCAAGGTGTCAGAGATAAGCAAAGATTTTCCCAGGGATCTGGCAGATAACAAAAGCAGCATGACTATTAGCGGGTTATCACCATGTGGAAGATATGGACATGCATGATGGGTTCTGAATTATATTCTGTGAATGAGCCTGAATTTTCTACCATGTATTAGTTTCTCTACCCTGTTCTCATCTGAACTCCTGTCCCCAGTGCAGAAAAGACATGGACTAGTTGGAGCGTGTCCAGAGGAGGACCATGAAAATAATCAGAGGTCTAGAACAACTCTCCTAAGAAGAAAGGCTGGGAGGACTGGGGTTGTTCATCCTGGAGAAGAGACGGATCTGGAGAAACATTATTGAGGCTTTTTTGCACTTAAAGGAAGCTTATAAGACAGATAAAGAGAGACATTTTTGACCAGAGCTTGTAGTAACAGGACAAAGGTCAAGAGTTTTAAACTGAAAGTAGTTTCTTTCAGAATATAAGGAAGATTTTTTTCTTACCATGAAGGTGGTGGTACACTGGAATACAGTGGTGGTGTATTTTTTTCTTACCATGAAGGTGGTGATATACTGGTGGTGATACACAAAAGAATTTGTTAGTGCTTCATAATTGGAAAAGTCCAAGACTGGTTTGGATGGGGCTTTGGTCTAGTGGGAGGTGTCCCTGCTCATGGCAGAGAAGCTGAAAGTAAATGATCTTTAAAGGTCCCTTTCAACCCAAAGCAGTTCGTGATTCTGTGATTCTAAAGTAGATATTACTAAAAGAACTTTTTACATTCCACTCCTCTTAGACAAATATCTAAAGTTAAGTAAATCAGTAAATTTTCTTCTTTATAGTTGGTGAAATTGCCATAATGTATCTATTATACCAATCTAGTTTTAATTTGAACTCCATGGCTTAAGTCTATGTGTAAATTATTCAAAATAGAGACTCTGAAATGTTCTGATGTCTAATGTGAGATGTCTCATTAATTTCGGGCACACTGTTCGTATAAATTCAGATTTACACGTATATGCACGCAGAAAAAAACTTCATAAAATAAAGAGCATAACTCATTTGTTTTTAAAGTTTTTCTGATAGATCAGCTGCCTATTTGCATCTTTTCATCATTGTAGAAGCTAGATCAAGTCCTTTAGTTACACATTTCATATGTTCTTGTCCCAGTGAAAATCTGTGGTGGTTCGTTCTGTTAAGTTGTATTAATTAAGCGTTGTTTGTTAGCAGATTTGGTACACTCCCAGTCTCCCCCTATGTTCTCCCCTCAAGATAGTTTCGTTCAAGTTGTTTTTCCCCCGATTTCCCGCCACTCAGCCTGTCTGTTAAATGCCTGTCTCCCTGACCCCTCCCCGTTGTTACCTTATAAGACTGTATACCCCCTTGTCCATCAAATTNTACCCACGCCGCGGCAATTAGCCTGAGCAGGGTGGCCGTAGCCTAGCTCTGCCAGGCCCACTCTCGTGGCACCCTCCGGGGTGGTGAGCCGAGCTAGCCGACGGGAGAAAGCTCACAACCAGCCGGACTCGCAGAGTGCTACAAAAATCCAATATGTTTATGACATTTATTATAATTTGATATACAGACAGAATTTGCATTATTTTATACTGACATGCCTGAACTGAAATTATTAAGGAAACGGTAAGAACTTTCGTTACTATTTTTCTGGCAGTCAGTGAGAAGACAGTGGATGTTGATTTCCACAGGAAGAAAAATATGCTTCTATTAAATATGTGTCATCTGATCAAAATTTGAGAGAAGATGAAGCAATCTAAGAGCAGGAAAGTTGACTAATCTATTTCATGACTTCTTGACATGGATTTTTTTTTAATAAATTCCTTTTTATTTCAATTTTCATAGGTATGATTAGAGAGAAGATGTATTTTGCCTTTTTATTTTGAAAAATGTGTCCACATAAGTGAATTATTAAAATAGCCATGCTATTTTAAGACTGTTATTTTTTTTTTTAATGAGGAACATATCAGTGTATGTGCATCCATGTGCATGCTCATGGTTGCACACAGACATCTGTATGGAAAAAAGGGAATGTATGCATGCAAGCAGTGAAAATTTTTAGAAGGATTTATGCTTTGTCCTATTGTAGTCCAACAATTTTGTGGGAATCTTGTTCTCAGTGGGAGTCAGCAATTATCTCTCATTTATCTGTTAGATATTGAAAGAAACTATTGCCTTCCCTTGTCTTGTGCTTGATTCATCCCAGGTGCAAAAATTAATTAGAATACAATTTATTTTCCCTATTATACTCATACTAATTTAACTCCTAGTTCACAGGATGTCTTCTAAAAATTTCTTCCAGAAATTTTAAGACCTGAAAAAAATTGTTATGTCTCACTTGGGTTTAATTAATGGTGAACAATGGGAAGAGAACGCTAATTTTAGACTTTCATGATTTACTGGACATTTTCATGTACAAGGGGGAGTCAAAAGTCATAAACAAGTCTAATTAAACTTTTGGAAACTGTCATTTTAAAATAAATAGTGTTCAACATTAGACCTATCATTGGAAGGTAGGGTCTTTTTTATTTGTTTGGCTGGCTGTTATTGTTGGTTTTGTCTTTGGGGTTTTTTTTGTTGTTGTTTTTTTTTTCCCAAATATGTGTAAATATTGAGTGTTTTCAAATATTTATGAGAACTCAAGGGTACTGAGAAGCCTACAAATACTAAGATAACTGTATGAAAACTGAGGCAGAGAAATTTTCTATTCCAGTTTTGAATCTGTGAGTTTTGGATCTGTTAGTATCTGTATAGATACTTTTGCTGTTGATTTTTTTTTTTTTCCTGAAAAGCTGCAGTTCAGTTTTGCTAAACTGACATTTTTCTGAATGGATTGTGGAAACTCTAAAATTTTTGTGTACTTCAAGAAATGAAGAGGGGTTAGAATGCATCAGGCATGATTGCACTTTTCTCAGCTTAAATTGTTTATTAGTTTTAAACCATTACAACATTAAAAAGCAGCTTCAAGACAATTGACTATCTTGAGTGAGACACTAGCTTTTCTTTTAAGGAAGAAAACACTCTTCATATAATATTGAACTGTTAATCTATGCATATAGCTAATCTTTTCTTCCCTTTTCAAGTGTTAATTATACTTGCTTGTTTGATTGTATTTATTTAGTCTCTTTTATCAAAGTGTAGTGTGAGTTTTCAAATACATGGTTAGCACTTAAGCACCTAATTAGCATCAAAAAACAAAGGTGGGTATGTGTTTGGTTGCTACCTTTCGTTGGTACCTCTATATTTTGATTATTTTCTCATATGTATTTTTCAATTAATCTTCCCACATTCTTACATAGCTTTCAGAACACCTAGCAAATAGAATCTCCAACAGACACAGAATATTTATCCTCCTTTTTGTTTTTATTTTTACTGGATCATTTCAGATACTTTCACGTCTTTACTTTTTAAAAGTGGCACCAAAAAGGGTTGTGATAACTCCTCCACTAAATCAGTCCTGTTCCTTTTCTCTCATTCTCATAGAAAAAGAAAAAAACTTTATTCTGGAAGCATTCATGATAAACATTTTTTGCTCCTCTTAATAGTTACCCTTTGCTACTTCATTTTTATTAAATTTGAGGGGTTTATCTTTGTGAACATTTTTAGTGCAGAAAGCTTCACTTAAAAAGAGAGTTGTGATGGTATTTTTGCTGGAAATGGTCTAGTTCCATTAAACCACCACAGAGCTTTACCAGATTTGCATAATGTTCATTGAGTGATTATCTTGATCCCCTTACACAGTTTGGCCTACAGTGGCTGTCAAGAAATTGTCAATAAACAGTCAAACAAATCAGGTGCCCACAAGTACAGAGCAGGAAGCTGTATAACTAAGCAAAACCAGAAAAACTATGTTTAATTCATCTGGCATTTCTGAATGCTCTACAGCTGACACATTAACAAACTTCTATTGTAAAGCAAAAGAGAGCAAAAATGTACTTTTTCAATATTTCAGTCCTGTAGTGAATTTGGACACATTTGTAGTGGTACCAGATTTTAAATTCTTGTAAGCTTCTGTTGCCTGACACAAGATCTTCTCAGCTGCCACTGCTAAATTCTGCAGCCCTTGGTACCAGTGCTATATGTCTATAACTTTTGTGTTTACAAAATCAGCAGAATTTTGGAGAGTTTGCATACCTGAAGTCTAATTTTATCTTAATTACCATAATTTCTATAATTCCAGTCTCTTCCTTGCAGAGTAGCATTTCTTGTCTAAATTCACTCTCTTTGATAGATATTTCATACCAGTATTTCATGCAAAATTCAGTTTGTTACTTTTAGTCATACAAGCTGTGAATCATAAAACCATTTTCAGTTTTTACAACTGTTCTTAGAAAATGTAAATGACAGTTACAAAAATGCAAACTTGGCCCAATCTTTTTTTCCCACAACAACCCTAGAATTATTTTTTTTTCCTTTTATTGCTGCAGGCCATAAATACTGAAAATACTAATTAAAACACAAAGTTTGACTCTATTCTCTTCAGGGATTACAGAAACTAAGTGAAAGGAATGTGAATTAAAAAATTATACTGTTCCCAACAAAGACACCCTCAGAGTTTTAAATTGTTAACTTTTCTTTGCTCTGGGATCAGGTACCTTGTAAGGGAAATAGTTACTGTGGAAAAACTAATGAGTGTAGACATCATTCAAACCAGTTTCACACATACATGAAGTGTCAATGTGAATAGAATTTCAGACAAAAACATCTAAGCAATTATGCAAGGAGGAAAGAATTATATTTGCTAGATACAAAGGCAGCTTTGTTGCCTCTGACTTCATAGAAATAAGCGTACTTGTGTTTGTGTGTGTATGTAAAGTATGTCTTACAGTAGCAGTAAGGCTTCACCACTTGAACAAACCAGGCAAGAAAACTGACACATTTTCCAGAGCTGATGTCAAGAGTTGCAGGCTGAGGTCAGGCTGAACACAATACCTTCTCCCTGTACGAGGCAATTTTTTTGATTGTTGCCTCTCTTCATTTTCTTTTTTTTTTTTTTTCCCCTTAAAGGTAACACACTCAAGTTGAAAAGGGCAAAAGTAGCTCTATTTGCCAGAATCTTTCCTGGCTGCAGCCTCCCTCTTGATAAGAAAACAAAAAAACCCAATCTAACCTTGTGGCTGGTTTATTTTTCCAACATATATAGAGGACAGCCAGTTTGTTTCATTTTTGTTTTGTGTGTTCTACAGTATTAAAAATCAATATTAGCAAGAACTCTGGATGCAGACAATTAACCAGATTCTTTGTCTAATATTGCATCAAAATAAATTAAACCCCAAATGACTGAGGTTTTCCAAGTAGACAGTGATTTTCCAAAGTATGTGATTTGCTGATCTTATAGTATTTTATAAATGATCTTACAGGATTTTAGCAGAATTGATTTGGGTTTTTTAAGATTATCAAAATATTTGGAGAAAGATTAGAATAAAATAGAAATAATGGAATAGAATAGAATAGAATAGAATAGAATAGAATAGAATAGAATAGAATAGAAAGAATAAACTATTTCAGTTGAAAGGATCCTAAAATGATCATCTAGTCCAACTGCCCCATTAATTCAGAGCTGCTCAAGGTAATTTTCCAAATACCTCTTAAAGACAGATGGCCTTATGGCATTGACCACATCTCTAGGAAGCTGTTCCAGTGTTTAACCACCATTTCAGTGCAAAGAAATGTTACTTCTTTGTGTGGGGAAGAGGAGGGGCAGACACTGATCTCTTCTCTGTGGTGACTAGTGACTGGACCTAAGGGAATGGCCTGAAGTTGTGTCAGGGGAGCTTTAGGTTGGAAAACCAGAAAAGTTTCTTCACCCAGAGGGTGGTTGGGCACTGGAACAGGCTCCCCAGGGAAGTGGTCACAGCACCAGCCCGACAGAGCTCAAGTGTTTGGACAATGCTCTCAGGCACATGGTGTGACAACGGGGGCTGTCCTGGGCAGGGCCAGGTGTTGGATTTCTGTGATCTTTGTGGGTCCCTTCCAACTCAGAATATTATGTGATTCTGTGATGGATTTGAGGTTTTTCCCCTTAGGCTATACAAACTTTCCACATTCTTTCCTCATTTACTGTTCTTTCTACAATTCTTATTATCCTAGTTGCTCTGCTCCAGTCTGCTTCTACAGGACCATGTTACCATGGACCTGGGACTTTCACGGGCTATAATCTGCGTATATTTATATCTTTCCATTTTACAGATGAGGAATGTACAGACAGAAAATTCAGGGTTCAAATTTACAAACAGACAAAGTTGTGATATGATTCAGAATCACTATGTGTTTCTTGTCCTCTGCTTTAGGCATTGTTTTTTAAAAATGGAATTCACAGCCACTTAAATGCCTAGTGTGAGATGGATCTATGTTAAGAACTAACTTTTTACTTTTAACTTTCATATTTGCCTACTTATGTGAGACTTTCACAAGAGTCATAATCCAATCAGGATTCTAATTTACGCAAATAAATGAGTCTGATTCACAACCCATTACTTGCAAAATAAAGTATGTAAGGCATATAATATACTCCACTTTAAAATGCTAGAAGCAAAAGTGATCAACAAAATAATTGCAAGATGTCTGATGTGTACTTGCAATAAAAGTCTTTAAGTTACTGATCTATAATTAATAAGAGGAAAAAGCAGAATTGGTGAATGATAAGTCCTGGCACTTAACTGAAACTGTTCAAATTAAATAAAAAGTACTGGAAGAAAACAAAAAAAAAAAAACAGTGTAAATTTAAGTTAGAAGTAGACCTACAAAAGTTTGAAGTCATTTTTGGAACTAAGGTTGATATTAACTTAATATATATTTTTTAAGCAGAAATCCAGATCATAAGGTAATTTCAATATTCGAATGACAACACTTTTTTCAGTTTTGAGAAAGTTATTAGGAGCTTCAGGAGTCAAGTTAATGCCTGGTAGCTGGTAATGAAAACGAGTTCAAATCACTGTAGAGAAATGCAAGCTAATGTACAATTGAAGGAACAATTTTAACTTGCACAAACTGGTGGATTCTAAATTAACCGTAGCCATCCTGGAAAAAGTAAAATAACAAATAAGGATAATTTTGAAAACCTCAGGGAAAACATCTGTTGAATACCCACTGGCTCTCAGTAAAAGAAAGCAAGTGGTAAAGCAAAATTAATAAATTAAAATACTGAAAATATTGTGTCTGAGGAGCTTCTCTTTGGTGTAAGAAAAACAAGTATAAAATTCAGGGAAAGAAGAAAAAAACTTCAGAGTTATTTTAGGATATTACTGTAAGGTGATATTAAATACAACTCTGAAACTAGATGAACAGCTGATTAAAATCGCTGTAGTGCCTTTGATTTTCTTAGTACTGTGCAGTTTACAGCAGCTGAAAAGTTGGCTACTAAGTTTAAAGAAGAGATGAATACCAGATGACTGACTGAGTAGTGTAAAATAACAAACAGTTTAAAAGCAATTATATGTTCTTGTTTTCCCCTTTAGTTTCAAGAATAAAAAGACCAAAAACTTCAATAAAAAGAAAGAAAAAAAAGTAGTTACAGTGAAAAAGAAAACAAAACCCACATACGGAGTAGGAGTGGCATTAAAAGCATTTTATTAGAAATTGGTACTGCAAAGCAGTGAAGTATGCATTTTATTCTCTGACACCCTATATATATGTTTTGAGTTCAGATTCTGTGATGATTTTTTTCTTTTCTCTTGATATGAAATCTCTTTTCATTCTCATTTTTTTCCTCATATCTTTCTTAGCATGGCCTATCCTAAAACATGTTTTTGCATCAACATTAACATTGATTGCTACTGAAATAAACATGTTGGAAGAAGAAAATTCCTAGTTAGTTCTAAAATAAACAAACAGGCAGAAGATCCAAATAGGTTTCAGACAGCAGTAAGACAAGTAGAACTACCTAACTGAAGTAATCAAAAATGTCATCTGGACTACGGCCCTGAAAACACCTCAAGAGGTGTGTGATTTCTTGTGGCACTATGTGTATATCAATTAATTTCTCTGTTCTTAGTTTAAAAATAAAATTAATAACACTTTTTTCATCTAAAAAAATAAAAATTGTGAGCTACATTTTTAATGTGAGGCTATCTCATCTTTTGTTTCCTTTTATCTCATCTTTTGTTTTCCTTTTAATTTAGAGAAAATTATTGTCAAGTGAAATTATTTAAATAAACTTAGTTTTCCATTATTTGGTGAAACTGCTCTCATAATATAAATGCCAAGGCAGTCAGTCAGAGACAGGTCAATTAGGAATTCCATTCAGTACTAGAGATCTAAATTCTGCTAGATAGCATATTCCTCTGGAGGTCTGCAACATTACCTGCTTCTCTCTGTTCACGAGAGACGCTCACTTATATGATGTAAAGTTCAATGAATATCCAAACAGTACATGAAATCATATTATTCGAGTGAACAGGGCATAAATGTACAGAAAATAAATTACCACTTGTTTTTAAATCAAATCTTTCTTTACAACATTATTTTGTACCTTTGTATATCTATGTTTTTATTGTTGTTGTTGTTTCTTAAAAAAAATCATCGACAAAATCTGATTGTTATAGAAGGTCAAAATTTTCTTCTCTAATAATTAATAAAGGAAAAATCACATTAGATTATATTCCCACATTATGAATATAGCAATCAATTGTAATGATTACACAGCAGGAATTTTTCCAATATTACTGGATTTGAAAATGCAAGGGGATCCAGGTGAGGTTTACAATGTAATCAATATCAGTGCCTCATGTCTATTTCTGTGTCTGAAATGTTGGATATTATTTAATTGAACCAAGACTATGCTACTTTGGAGATACATGATCCAAATATATTTATATTTAGGACTGGGGCCTGAGGTGGTGTTTTTTTTATCTTACTCTTTGAGGGACAGAAATCACCACTCTATGCAGCAATTTTGAAGTCTTTGTTAAGAGAGTTCTTCTTTAGAAGAACACACAATTTGATCGATATAACATGCTGAAGTTAAAATTCTGTATTACCTCTTTTTACTAAATAACAGAGGATTGATGGAGCTGAGATCAGACATTGATAAATCCTTCCTGTGTGAAATGTTTTCAAACAGATAGTCTCAAAATATGTAACTTGTAGGAAATAAATATCCTAGTAGCCATTTTTATAATAAAAAAGTTTAGTAAAAACCAAAAATAGACACATTGCAATTATGGCCCTTAGCTGCCCGAGTAGTTGGAATAGAAAATACTTTGAATGTAAGCAGAACAAAGGAGAGAAATGTTAATGATCTATATCTATGTAAATGGCATGACATAAATGAATTGCATATTTTGCAATTAGTCCCTTTCAACTACCACTTTTTTTCTCTTTGATCTAACTGAAATAACTATGTAACTAAACAAGACTAAAATGTCTTCTATTTAAGATCCCATTTTTCTTTTTTTTAATTCATTTTTTCAAGAGTTTTCCCTCCATCACATAACAAAGCTATCCATTTGTTAACATAGTTAAAAAAAATTGTAAAACTTACAGACTCAGAATTTTCAGCTGTCTTAAATATTTAATAAGTGTTTTGTTTCCATTTTGAAGAAAAGGGGTGAGGCCCAAAGCTTTGAAGAAGAGATCACATAACCTGTAATGAGGTTTCTCAGTGTTTCAGAGAGAGGGAGGATAAAGATGCCTTCAACATTCCTGTGGTCTGGAGTAGTTTCACTGTTGGCATCACGTTTGTGGACATTTACAAATATTTGTTTACTCTCTGCAGAGTGGAGCTGTTTATGTATCAGCCATTCCACTGTGGTAGAAATAGCTGCATTTCTTTAGTAGCTCACCTAAAATAAACTGTTTAAACTTTAGACTTCAAGTATAAGCAAGATGCCTGGGCTCTGTGTCCAGTCAATGAGGGCAAAAGGAGAAGCCTCTAAAGGTAGGCATTTAGCGCACTGGGAAAGGCCCAAATTCTTAACCCATCTTCCCCTCTCAATGTCTCCCCCTCCTTCACCCCACTCCACTGACACCATGATGTCAGTGAAAGCTTCATTACAGTCCAAATTCCTGCAGTTAACAGCTCTTGTCTCCTCATATCCAAGATGTCTTTCTTCAACACCTGGAATGCTCAAAATATCTAAGTTTTCTTCTTAGAGCAGAGCCAGCTTTGTATTATGATTTTTTTTTGTGCTCTTTAGAAGATTTAATGAGTGTGGTTGATCTCCTGGACCTAATAGCATGTGGTATGTGGTTATTCCAATCACCTCATTACCTACTGCATTTTATCTACTGATGTACTATATTTGACTCGGTGATAAGTTGTGATAAGATGTCAGTTATGGAGATCTTGAGATGTTTCTGCAGTTAATGCTTCCTTTGATATAGGATTGCTAAACAATTGTATAAACTAGAAAGACAATATATTGGTAAGAAAAACTAACCAAAAATCAGAACACAAGTATGAATTTCAGGCCAAAATTTTATGATAATTGTTGAAAAAGAAACCCATCTTGCAGCATTTGTACTATACAACTTGGTCAAGACATCAGAAGTATTCTAAAGCTATAATAAGGAACATATAATACAAGGAATCCTCCATGTATCATATTAATGTTGTCTGAATTAAGGCACGACAGTATCTTCCACTTAAAGCTAAAGAGAAAATGCACTTACTTAGAAGAAACCATTTGAAGGTTCAATTTGCATGCTGGAGATGTTTAATGATCTCAGTGTAAACGTGGAAGTCAATGACTAAGGAAGTCAGTTGTGAAGAGCACGCAGGGTGGCACAGGATGAAATGGAGACATTTCCCAATATAAAAAACAATAACTACAACACAGAAGAAATTTCTATGAGCAACAATTGATGCCTTGTTATGGAAGCATTGTCTTGAAAACATGCTTTTTAAAGTTTTGTCATTTTTCTGTTATCCCATTTTGCTAAAAATTAAATTAGTTTTAATTTTACACATACAAAAACAAAAGAAAAAATTCCCAACCAACTACTACTGCAAAGAAAAACAAAACAAAGAAAAACAAAACAAACAAAAAAAAATAGGAACAAGAAACCCACCTTTCATACTTTATTAGAACAAAAGTAGAAAACTGTTCAGAATAAGCTATGTGAGGAAGATTGACACTAAGGTTTGAAAATGTATTACTCTTGGAATTTCTTATGGCTTCCAGAATTGTAACAAGCTCTGCCTAATTCTGTCTCCATCTGTAGGAACACTTTATTTCTCTCACTTAAGATGACTTGTTGTCTACATGCTACTTGCTGTTTTCAAGAATCAGTTGTCTAGTTTAGCTGCAGTCTGTCACTGTGTGTGCTGAGGCTTCTGCCCCATCCCATGCCTTGATGCTTCACCAAAGAATCATACACATGTGCTGTGATACAGAATATGCCATTCATCCTTCCATTCAGAAAGTTACAGCAAATGTGTTTGTAACAGCCAGGAAATATACGAATATTCAAGTTTCCTCTCACTTTTTAAGCCATTCTACCTAGAAAAGCACAGCATGTGGTAATATGCTTTAAATAGTAAATAAACACAATAAACATCAAAGAAGTTGATATGTTACCTGATGTTGAGGAATTGCCATTTTATTTTGTAGACCATACTTGTCCTATTCTGAGCCTTAATCTTTCTGTTGATCAGAGTACTCCTTGGAGATCACTAAACCTCAACACCATGATGAAAACACATCTGAGGGCTTTGCAGAGAAATATTTAGCCCATTACTTCTTTAGCAGCCATAACCATGAAGTGCACCTTGCAACCATCAGACTGTAGAGATGATATCTGGAACTGGGAAGTGTACTGTAAATCTCACAAACTATTAACATAACAAAAAGCACAAATAGCATGTCTTGTCGGCTATTTTGGAAGAGCAGCAAACAGTGACAGTCACAACCTTAGAATAAGTAATTGTTTATTTCCTTTTATATATGCATATTAGATTCATTTGTGCAAACTATGTGAATATGCCCCTTTAGGACAAATAAAGAATAAATCATACTCTGAATAATAGAATCTAATAGCTGACATTTTTGGAAAAATTATATTCAGATCTCCCAATAGACAGTAAATGCAATGAAACTTGCTTTTACTGGTTTTCAAAGCATAAATTTAAAAGCATTTTCTGTATTTTAATTTTTTTATTGTGATGTTCTTCTCACTACCAAGATATAATTTGTATTCTTAGTTTACTGTTTAAAATGACAGTGATGTGGTAATTCTACATGTATATATGCAATATAGAACTGTTGTCTTCCGAAAAGCAACTTAAATAGAAAAACAAAACTCCCTTGCTGAATTAATAAATATATGTAGATATTCATCCATTATTTGGATCAAGTATTTTCCAGAGCTGCTTTCTTAAGACAGAGTTAGGGCCTAGTCTACTTTATCTAGATATCTAACATTTTTTTGATTTCATGTGCCTAGAGCACTGGTTCCTCTAAATAAATTAAGTTCTACAGTAAGTAGAAAGTGGCTTTTCAAGACAGAAGAAAATTGTTTCATTCTAACATGGGGGCCTTTTCTGTAGACTATGAAGTCTTTATCAAATGTCAGGACTTTTTGTAGGTGATGGATTCCATTGTCAACAGTAGAATGTTCCACAAGTTCCAACCACTCTGAGCGTTGGAACAAATGAAGTTCCATTGTCTGCATTCAAAGATAATCCAATAGACATGGTCACTAAAACCGTGGTCTTGGGGAGACAAATGGGTGAATGACTCCTCTGACCCCTGGCTTAGAATTATCATTATAAATAAATAGCATTTTGACATAGAATGATTGGCAAAATCACAGAATCCAGGGTTTTGTGGGGGATTTCATGGCAGAGGATAAAAGTTATGATATCATGTCTTCTTGTGGACTGCTTCCTAAACAAACTATTAGAAAAAATAATACATATTGTTGTACTTCTGCTAAGTACTGTGAAAACACACCAGGTGTAGCTCTTAAATATCAAACTCTGGCTTAAGGGGAAAAGAGCCTATAAC
The DNA here is from genome assembly GCA_013399945.1 of Ploceus nigricollis. Classification (NCBI taxonomy): domain Eukaryota; kingdom Metazoa; phylum Chordata; class Aves; order Passeriformes; family Ploceidae; genus Ploceus; species Ploceus nigricollis. The sequence goes on along the minus strand of VXBC01006898.1, from coordinate 1,224,682 downwards.
ATATTCAAAGCAGGAATAATAGGATTACTGTCCAGGAGTCCATTTCAAATATGGTGCTGTGATACATGTAGACAAGTTTAATATAAGCAATAAAAACAAAGCTCAAAAGAACACATTATGCTATATGATTTGCTTAACATTATTCTTTTAATTGAAGTTCAAAAATCTTCTCTTATAAATGTGTGATAAATTACAAGTGGCAGATGCTGAAAATGAATCTATTCCCTAATGTCTTTCTGGTATCTCTACAATAAGAGTTATTATCGTGTTGCTATTGTTACTTTAGAAAAGACTGGTAATTTTGGTAACAGTGAGTAGATTATAACAGCCTTTCTGGCTTTGCTGAACAGAAAGGGGTCCAAAAGAAACTGAAGCCAGCAATGAAGCTTTATGCTATCCTGCCATACTGAGTCACTAATTTTTCATGTTTTACTTTAGCTGTTACCAGTGTGCTTTTAAAAACCTATCATTTATTTGTTTCTTCCTGGAAAACGTTTTAAGAATAATATTCACTATACATGACTGAGTTATCTGGCTTTGTGGATTTTTAGATAATCACATCCTTTGGGCCACACAGCATGGAGGGGCTCGTTCACAGTGCTCAGGAGTATGCTCTCTTGGATCAGACTTTTTGCATCCATGCTATAAACCACTTGGACTGCAGCTGCTCTGACTCTTATATAGTATTCCTGAATCATCACTGTTATTTGGTGCAGATTTTTTTCAGTTCAAGGAATATAACATAATGTGGAGGTTGTATTACAGATCACTGTTTTATAAGGGATGAAATAAGGGTCTGGCAACAGGATATAAGGAGGATTCTGGAGATGCACAGATTGCTGGGATAAGTGTTGGTGGACTTGGGAAAAAACCCACTTGCTTTTATCCCATTGTGAACAGATCTGAAGTGAACCAATCAATGCCCAGATATTTTCTTGGAGAGCATGCTGTTAGCAATCCAAATCAGTCATGGAGCAAAGGAACAGCTAACTGGTGTGAGGAAAGGATTTCAGGCTTGTGGTTATTCTCTGGCTCTTTTATTTATTGCAGTAGTACTCAGACTCCTTCACTGTGTTAACATAATTCACAACAGAAAAGCTTTATAAAATAATTCTGTATTTCAAGAAATCCAGGTACTGAAGGTATTCTTTACTTATTATAATTTCACACTGGAAAGTGTTAATCATACCTGAAGCAGTATATAATGATATTTTCACTGTCCATCACTGGTATATCTCTGTTAACCACAGACGCAGATGGAAAGATGGAGGAGAAGCCTATATTTTTGTGTTAGTTGTTTTACCAGCAAGGTTTATCAATGATATTGAAAGGATAAGCTCCTGAATATTAAACAGTATCCACTTTTGATTTTGATGTAAACAGAAATTTGTTTGAAAATATATAAATCTTTTGTGCATTATGCAATTTAAGATTGGAATAACATAATAAAATACAGCTAGCTCACAGTTATAACCTGAAGGATTATTTTTGACTGTTGACATTTATGTGATTAAATGTCAATCATTTACATTTTGTGATTAGAGAATAGGCTTGACCTGAATGGATATGTCACATGCGTTGTTTCAGGGACTACAGGAAGCAATTAAATAAGTAAAGCTCCTAGTCTTTCCATATTTTAAAAAGAAAATTCATGAGAAATAGGGAGTGATGATGATATTTCTCAAAGACATGCAGCACAGGAAAAATCTTATTGCTTATTGCAATTCTCCTTAGGAGAATGGAAATTTTATAATTTTATAAATATGATCTTCATATGAGGTATTGAAAGATAACATACCCTGCCCTCAGACTATGGGGTCTTATGGAATAATTGAAAAAATTGAAAAGGTACAAAGATATTCTTTCATCTGTCATGTTCATTTGGTGTAATGGGCTAGACTAGGACTATGAAACAATGATGATGTGGAGAGTCCTTTCTTTAACAAAAGCATAGGCCCTCTTTTTTTTTTAACATTCTGATTTCTTTTTACTCTATTTTTTTTCCATTGCTGAAAATGTGTTACTACAGGTGTTCATCAGGATACTTAGAGCAAAGATTTTGACTAGTAAACAAAATTTCCCATTCTGTTAGTAGTGCCCAGCTGCAGTTCAGCTACAGAATCTGCCAATAGTTGTGCCTGTCTTTGCTAAAAGACAGAGAAAATAGACCAGCACTGAATGTATCTTTCCTTTTCATATTTTCCTATTCATATTTTCCCTTTGGTAATACACATGAAAAGGGGTTAATATTTGGTCATTATTGCTAACACGCAGGCACACATTCTGTTGTTTCATGTGCTTAATGACTTTCATTTTGGAATTTCATGTGAGGAATGGCTCCAAAATATGTAAAGGTAGATGTAAAAAATGTAGGTTGGTGAACTGAACATAACAAAATGTTTTTAGTAAATTGTGTTAAATACACGTTCCCTCAGAACTATTGATGAAAAGCAGTTCATAGTTTGAAGAGTACTTTCTGATTAATCTCAGACAGCTATGCCTGTCATGTCACTTTGTTTCATTTTAGAGATAATTAATGAACTAGAACTTAATTTTAATCAGTATTACAGATGCCCCAGGCCATCCAAAATGTGAGATAATTTACGATTCTAATGTAATCAATAGGATAAATTGATGTCCAGATATTGCTTATGATTGCACACTAGAATAACTGTTTTCAAAATCACATTTAACCTATCTGTTTAGCACAAACAGAAATTCCACAGACTTCTTTTTCTATTTAATTTTCAGTGCCTTAGGGAAAAGCAAAACTAATGGCAACTTAATATAGCTTTAGATGGAGGGAATTTACTCTTCCTTTCCCAAAAGTTTTCCATTTATCCACCTCTTTTTAAATGTGCCTAGCAAATAACTGTTTCCACGTGTTTAAAGATACTGACAACTGTTATCACTGCTAACAGTTGTCCTGGGTTTCAGAGCTAGGGATTTTTCAGCTTAGTGTATACTATCAGATTCTAGGACATGTTTTATTCCTGCTGGGCCTAGAATCAATTTCTGCTCGGTCATTCTTCTTTCCATGATCTGCAAATCTAGTTTGAGCAAGTCTTCAAAGAAAATTAATTGCATGGATCCCTAAAAAACCCTTTAATAACTCTATGTTTGTTACTGGGTTGAGTGGGCTCTTGTTGTCTTTATTGCCAGAAGCTGCCAAAGAAAATAGTCTTGCACAGTAAAAAGAAGATTAAAGACAGCTCAGCACTGTAAATTGAAGAAAATGCCAAAGCATTTTAGAGATAGCACATTTATAACAACTTACAATTAAAATATAGAAAAATCCTAAGTATAACTTGGGTAGTAAAAATTTGAATGCTCACAATTCTTGTTCTTAAAAAGAATAAATATTGCTGTGGCAAAGCCTAATGCATTTTTTCATATTTCCTTCCCTACAACAAGAATATTGCCGCCATGTATATTCCCACTGGTGGAATAAATTTCTACATTTGATTCAAATGCACAGTCCCTTTTATTGCATACTTCAACTTCTTCAGTACTAACATAGGAGAAAATGCAAAAATTCCATAATAGGTGGATACACATCCCAATATCCTTCTCCTCTTGACAGGTCCAAATGAAGTTCTTACTAATTAAAATGACAACTGTCCATGAAATGTGATGTCAGGCTTCCCTTTTGGAAACTTTCAACAATATAAAACTTATACCCTTACTCTCCTTACAAAAATTCAGTTATGTTTGAGTCTACTAAGCTACTTGACTTTAAGGCCATGATGTGACAAGATGTTCTATTCATACATTGAGCTAGTACCCTTTTACATTCACAGGTCTTCATTAACTTCTCATTAAATTTCCAAAGTATTGACAGACAGGAAAATAGGATATATTGTTCCACCTTCTCTGTAATATGTTGATATTATGAGCAAATTGTCAGAAAATAATGGCAAGTGCTTCTCACTCTTCTCTGAACACCTAAACAGACATGATAAGTGTTAAATAACTGCTGTTGTGAAAGGAGACACATCACTGGACTGCATAATCTAATAACTTTATGCCACTCTGGATAACTATTTACAGTTTTCATCACTTCTTGGAGCTGTATTGAGCACACTCCAAAAAAAGCCTGAAGGTGTATGCAATGAACTGGCACTGTCGCTGGATGCTACACTGGCATCATCTCCTAATCAAGTCACTCAGGTTTCTAGGTTGATGTGGCTGAGTGTGGGTTGGTGTCAGAGCTCTGTAAACTGTGGAGCAAAGCTGTGGCTGGATTCAGTCCTGTGCACTCCTGTAATGCGAGCAGAAATCACGGTGTGAGGTGGTCTAAAGGAAGCCTGTAAAGGACAGCAAACAAAAACATGCACTAATGCCTGTCAAAAGCCACTCAAAATTATGGCTCATTTCAGCAGACCTGGAAAGAGAAAGAATGTTTTATTTCTCTGTGACTTTTTCATCAGCAGCACTTTTGCATGATTTAATGATATTTTCTAAAGGCGCCATAGGACAAGTATTGCTTGTGTCTCTCAGACACAGCCGGGACTAGAAACATATTTCTGATTTTAATAGTCTCCTAATACTTAACTGCTCTTATACACAGAAAAGAAAAGATAGTTACTGTTTTTAATTACTTGTAAGTACTTTTAAAAATGTTTTTCTCTATCTCTTCAAGCTAAGCATCTGTCTAAATCATGACAAAAAATTTAATCAGATTTGCGTTTTTTTTTAGTTTCCTTATTTTCATTTTTTATAGGTTTTTTCTGGTTTAGTTTTGATAAGAATGTATCAGACTTAGTCAAACCCTTTGAAGTCCATATGAGACAAGTTTTGCTTACAAAGCAGGTTGATTGTCACCTTTGCATCGATAGTTGATGAAGTTTTAATGCAAAAAATTTGCTTCCACTATCGCCTTACTGTTTTTCACAATGTTGTATCTTCTCACTGAAATACCTGCATCCACCAGCATACCTGATACCACAATTGCTACAAATACAATTCCCTCAATTGCTTATCTTGTGTAAAATCTCAGAATAACCCAACTTCATTCTCAAGCATGGTGCCTTTGTGCAGTATGGATAGTTAACTTTCATCTATCACATTTCCCTCTGAGCTAGTTAAGTGGGTTTTTTTCCCTGTTTGTATTCAGAGTTCCTCTTATCTAATCCTGGAATGCTGCAGACTGAGCAAACTGATAATGTTTCCATCAAATGATCCCAATGAGCTTGTGGCCAGGGGAGCTGAGAAATGTTGCTCCTACAGGATGTCAGTAATGTGTATTCACAGTCCTCTATAAATTTCTCCAACATCCTGCTCATGGGATGCACTTCTTCTCAAACTACTCCAGTATGGATCCTTTCTACAGGGTGCAATCCCTCAGGAAGGACTACTCCTGTATGGGTCTCCTGGAGGGTCGCAAGTCCTGCCAGCACACTTGCTCTAACATGGGCTTCTTTCTCCATTGTCCATGGGTCCTGCCAGGAGCCTGCACCAGTGTGGGTTTCCCATGGCTCACAGCCTCCTTTGGGCTCCGGCATGGGGTCCTCCATGGGCTGCAGGTGGATCCCTGCTCCACCATGTGCCCTCATGGGCTGCATGGGAACAGCCTGACTCATGACAGCCCTCACCACAGGCTGCAGGGGAGTCTGCTCTGGGACTTGAAGCACCTCCTCCTCCACTGACCTTATTCTGCAGGACTGTTTCACATATTCTGACTCCACTTTCTGGCTGCCATTGCACATGTTTTTTACCCCCTTGTTAAATCTGTTGTCTCAAAGGCAGTACCACCATCGCTGATGGGCTCAGTTTCAGGCAGCAGCAGGTCTTGGAACCAGCTAGAATTGGCTCCATCAGACATGGAGGAAGCCTCTAACAGCTTCTCATGGAAGCCACCCCATAGACCCCCTGACACCTAAGGCTTGCCATGCAAACCCAATACATTGTTATATATATACATGCTATTTATTATATTGATCATTTAAATGATGGTATAAAAAAATAAGTGACAGAAAAAGGATATAAATTTAAGTGAAAAACTTATAAAAAAAAGAAAACAATGAGGGTCAAAAATCTAGACATTTATATTTTAAGTGAAGGAAAAAGATGGAGGAAAAGATGAAAACAAAAAGAAATTCAGCTGTTCAAAAACTACTAAAAGAGATTTTTTTTCTGTTTTAGAAAATTATTTCTGATTGCCTACAATTGGACAATACTGATTTTCAGCTTAGAACAATGGCAAAAAATCCCCCAGAACAGATAGTTTTATAGCTTTCTTAGGTCACCTACAGACACCTCTAACCATAGTCTAATATGTTGTCTTAAACTGTGTGGGAAGGGTCAAAGTATAGCAAGTCTAATTATAGCAGAGAAGTTGACTCTAAGCAAGGTTGGTAGCTGCAGCAAATTCAGAAAATCAGTCATCATCTTGAGAAAGGAAAAAAAGCTGATTTGTTTTCCTTGTTTTTATTGGCATATATCATTGATATATATTTTGTCTTTATATAGTTATCATCTTGAAATTAAGTGAATGAAAGTCTGTTCAGATTGCTGGTTTGTAGTGGGACTTTTGCTTTGTACTCTGGAAAGTGGTGCATAAAACTCAGAAATGTCAGGTTCTGAGTCAATAGTTGTAGAATACCTTATAAAAAACTTCAGTGAATAATAGTTGTCATACTGACCAGAAAAGACTGAAATTGTCCTAAGTAGGAACTGTGACTGTAATGCCTTTGGGTCAGTTTGAATATATAAAGCGCTGAAAAAAAAAGTACTTCATTTCTCAGACAAAACCTGGAGACATATCTTTGCTCAAGCTAAGAGTTATCCTTTGTGTTGTGATGCAGAAGTGGTAGGACATGTCAGTGATACAGGTTCAATGAACGTGGTACATGTACCCTGTTAAATATTTTTTTAGAAACATTTAGACTAATTACTTTTACTTAGAGTTTTCTGATTTAAATGTTCTCCAAGAAGCAAAGTCAAAGCCTAATCCCATCAACCATCATCTTGCTTAAAACTTTCTAGAGCTGCTGAGAAAGCTCTAATAACTGGCAGTAGATTTCCTGTGCCCATCCATATGATGTGAGAGAGACAGAGGTTTGCCTCTTAACTGATTCCCTTGTTTCCTTGCACACCCTAGGAAGTCTGCAAAGAAAATATATTCAGAAGCTTAGTGTCAAGCTTTTGAGCAGATGTTCTTTTTGCCTATACACCTCTCAGCAGATATCTCTGACTTTTTCTCCCAAGTCACAGCTAAAAGAAAGATATGCAATATCTATACTCCTTTTCCTGCCAGCTATTAAGTTTAAGCCCCATCCTACTCCTTTTCTCCATGGGGAGATGAGCAAAGACTTAGAAAGGTAGCCAAAGGCTATAAATTCCTGGAAGGGGACTGAATTGTCAATACCAAAATAGAATGGGAAAAGGGAAAAGAGCCTAAGGATAAAGGCACGGAGTAAGAGATACTGAAGATGGACAGGACTGAAGAGGCAATGGAGAAAGATAATATTTTAAGTGCTGGAGAGTAAAAGAGGCAGAGTTTAACTAAAAAGCATTTAGAACCTAGTGAAACCAATACATAGAGTGCAATTATGACCTCAAAAGAAACCTGGATTTTGGCCAATTTCATAAAGCTGCAAGTATGGTAGTTGAATGCAATTACATTTATTGTGGGAAATGTTTGTATGTTTGCAGGAAGTATCATTTCTAATCCTGAATCTTTTCAGACATAAATCACGGCTTTGCAAAAGGAATTTCACCCTCTCAAATGCAGCTGTACCACCTAATTGTTAGGGGTCAGTCTCTGACAGTGAAGTTTACTTTGCTGAGACAGTTTCTGATTCATTGGAAAGGGCAAGAATCAGGCTTCTGACTCCAGAATCAGAACAGCTACTAAAAAGAGAGACTGAGTGGCAAAAAGACTGTATGCAGGGGGTTGGGTACTCATCTCATAGGCAAAAGCATGAATCTCTTTAAAGGATGCAGAGCTACTTAATTAATTCCATCCAGAATTATGGTGTACTTAGAGAAGGAGGTGCTGGCAAATGAGGATCTAAGAAGGATTGCCTAGAAAATAGAAGTAAAAGTGTACTCTATATCATTATTTTCCAAAGATTTGAGGATTTGTTTAGATGCTATTCAGTTTGAGATGGAGATTTCCTGTAAAGCTAGACATTTATGAGAAACAAAGTAGACTGGGGAAGTGATGAAAGAGAGTATGTAGGGAGGGATGTAAATGGTGTGAAAAGTGTGCTTACCAAAAAAGTGGGAGGCCAGTGTTCAGTGTTCTCTTGAGCCCGCGGAGATTCAAACTCACATCTGCAGGAGCTTAAGGTAACTCCTTAATCACTAGGCTGGAGAATAATTAGATGACATGTGCATTTACATTATACAGTGACAGACTGAGGCAGCTTACCACCATCTATCTAAGTGCTTGGTGCCAAAAAGTAACAAGTTCAGGATTTTTCGTTGTGTTCTCTCTGACCATCTGCTTTGTAGGAAGAAAAATAATATCTGATTGCAATGGATTTAAAGTTATCATTCTCTTACTGATATGTAAGTTACTCAAACAAGTAAAGAAACGGTCTTGGCACTTTCATGAATTTATTTGAATCCCGCTGATGTCAAGGGGATTTATCATGCACTGGACTGAGGTTTAGCAAATAATACTTATCTCTACAGTTTCCAACCAATGGTAAGGAGATTCTGCCCTCAGTTGCAAATGGATTAAGGCGAAATGCTTTCAGACATTCGATACTGATTCCTTTTGTGGCAAGCTAATGAGCTCAGCCCTCACAAAGTGGTCTCAGGACATTATTTTTGAGTTAGCAACTCAGCGGTGTCTGAGCATTATATGGACAGCTGTTGTAAAGGGGTCACAAAGCCCTGTCAAAACAGCAGTCTTCATCTTCTCTTTTCAAAACCATAAATTAAACAGAACTCACTTCCAAAAAATCTGCAGGCAAGGCTTTCACAGACTGTGTCAATTAAATAACGGTATATCTGGTGATAGAGTCACGCAACCATTTTCTTGTTTGTCCTCACTGTTTAAAGTGCTCCTGCTCCACTCTATTTCTTGCAAAGTGACTTGCTCTGTGATGAACTACACTTTTGTTTATATTCCTTGCCTCCTGCACCCACTCCTTCCCTCTAATTATTATTCAAACATCAGGATTTAAGGAATAGTAGGAAGTTATTGGCATAGTTCTTCATTCAACAGCTTTGCTTTTCTTGTACAGTATCCATGTGGCAAATATAACCTGCTGGAGGGCTAACAAAATATGATCTATTTGAGAGGAAATTAAAATGCCATAGTTAGCATTAGAAACCATTTACCAATTAAATGGTATTAAATGGTAAAAATGAGAAAGTTTTAGTTAGTCAAAAACAAGAATGAAATAACACAAAGATGATTTTCAAAAATGTTTAAGAAGATCTGAGGAGAAATTATTAAAACCTCTCTGGAAATTTGGATTGATTACCAGAAGACTTCTAAATTTGTTTTTAGTCTGTGTCCTCTTCTGGTATTCCAACTTTTTACCTTTAACCTGTTTCTCTCCTGTTGCTTACCACTTAGTCTCATGCCATTTTTCTGTCACACTCCTTCCTTTTAGATTGGTTTTCGTGTTGCCCTTGTTCTCACTTCATTCAAAGAATCAGCTTACTGTATGATTTTTGTTCCTGTATAATCTAAGCAGTCTTTTGCTTTTTGTGCATGTCTACATGGTTCTTCTTTTCTCCTTTCCATAAGCTTTTTCTTATTTTGCTTTTTTTTCTATTCCCATGTTTGCCTCACACTTACACGGAACTTTTCATTCCTTCTATTTCTATCTTTGTTGTCTCCCAAGCTGCAAATTTTCTTAACACCTTGGAGGCTATAACCTCCCTGGAAACTACCTAAAGGAGCACTTAGATCTATAATTTTATAAACATATAGCTGAAATGCCAGATAATTTGAAACGTACTGGCAGCAGACTGATGGTTATGGCACTGCAAGAGCAAAATATATTGAAATTCTATGCAAAATGTAGATCCTCCTGTGAGCTATTTACATTCAGCTTGCACCTTTCTGGACAGCAAAATTAACCTCCACCACAGCTTATCTTCCAATGACAAAACACTATGTGAAAGACCTACTAATCTGTCTTTTATAGGAACCTTTCAAAAGTTTCTACTATTATATTTTTTTCATTTTTAAATGCATACAGAAAGATTTCTGAGCTTAACCATCATATAGTTGTGGACATTATATTTTATATCAGGACCCTGAGCTATTGCTCAATAAACTCACATAATACAGAACTAGGCTAGATACTGGAAAGTAATACAGTGTGTTAGAACAAGCGGTGTTCTTCCTCAAAGCAGCTCACAGACACTGAGGTAATTAGAATTTTTATTGCCAGCCAGAGGCTACTTCACCACTCTTGGTGGTGTTAGTGGGGGGTCAAAAACAATTCATCTTTATGAACTTTTGATAAGTTAGTAACTTCTCAGAAGATTATTTCCTCACAATCTGCCAAGCTTTATTTGGAATTTTCTTACACCTTTTCAGCTGAATAATGTAAAAAATAAATAATTTTTTTTCAACACTGCAGAATAATATTTTAATAAGAGATAACTCTAACCCTAACACTGTACAGGGTCTCCCCTCGAGCACGCTCAATGTCCAGCTTCTAAGAATCAAGTGTTTTCTGATTGTTTCATGTTTGCACCCAAAAATACTGATAGCATTAAAAAAAGGCTTTGTCTCTTAAGACACGGGAAAGCTATGACATTAATTTTGTCTATGCACTTAAAATTATCCACATCTTCAGTTTTAAATATACACAGAGACACCTAATGTAAAAGTATTCCAGTGAATAGCCTGAAAATTGCAAGATCGAACAAATAAATAAGTCTTTAGAATAACTATTTTTAGTAGCAATATAAATAAATTAAATAAATAAGTAGGCATTAAAATTCTCAGAGACTGCCTGCAATCTGTCAGCTAAGGTAAAAGTCACAAAAATCTTACAATGCCCACTAATAAAATAGAAAAATTATAGTCTTAATGTTATAAACCATTTTCCTAGTCATTTAAGGGCTGTAAACAAGGCAGGATGCATTCATTTGCGGACTTCAGCATGTATTTCATCTTGGGAACTTAAAAAATCTATCACAATACTAGAAGTAGGAAGGCATGTAGTTGAATAAATCCCTTGCTCTCTTACTGCAGGTCAGAAAGAAATCAGTGTTTGCATTTATGAACAAAATTTCTCTAAAGATTATATTTCCATCAAAAATATTTCAAAACCGCATTGAAATACAATAGAGTCCATTTGTGCCAGAAAACATGATATAGAATCATGGAATCATTAAGGCTGGAACATACCTCTAAGATCATTGAGTCCAGCCTCTGACTGATCACCCCATTCAATCATTTCTTGAGCAATTCCAGGGATGGCAATTTCACCACCTCCTAGGGCAGCACATTCCAACCACCCTTCCTATGGAAAAATTTTCCTGATGTCCATCCTGAACCTCAGCTTGAGGCCATTTCCTCCTGTCCTGTCGCTGGTTGCCTGGGAGAAGAGGCCGACCCTCACCTGGCTACAGCCTCCTTTCAGGCGGTTCCAGAGAGTGATTAGGTCTCCCCTGAGCCTCCTTTTCTCCAGGCTAAGCAACCCCAACTCCCTCAGCTGCTCCTCACAGGGCTTACAGAGGACATTTCCAAACGAGTAACAGGTATAAATCATAGAGTTTCAGATACAGAATCTGTTTTCTTCATTGTTTGCACAAAACCCCTCTTCCATTTGCACTATCGTTTATAAACAGCCTCTAAATACTATTTTCCCATTTTTGTTCACTTATGGGGCCTTTGTGTGGCAGAAGGTGAACATTCATGTTTTGTGAATCTGTGTCCAAAGTAGTAATCACATTTAAGATCTGGTTTTTTGTTAGTTCTAATTTCCCTGTGAGAAGACACTGCATTTCTGAAGTAGTTTGTTGGTGTATTTTATTTATTTGTCAGGGAATTTTATGGAAATACTTGAGAACTCACCCAGTCAAGGAGGATTTTAATTTTTTGTGTTAATAAAAAAACAAAACAAAACAAAACAAAACAAACCCCCTACCCCNNNAAAAAAAAAAAAAAAAAAAAAACCCCCCCCCCCCCCCCAAAAAAAAAAAAAAAAAAAAAAAAAACTGAAAAAATCAGGTAAATAAATCAAAACCCCTGAGAGTCATTGATTGCCTATAGCAGAATCTTGTTCCTGGTCACAGAAGGTCACTTGGTTTTTATTCAAAAAGAATCTTGAGTCCATTTTAAGAGCTTGTAGAATGGAGTGAAAAAAAAGCAAAATTGAAACATCTCAGAAAAAACAGCTGTTATTATCAATGTAAATTCTAAAACCATTGGAAGTTGAAAAATGATAGATGAAGTTCTAGGCATTATCTTTATGCAAGGCAGATTTGGCAGACAGTCTATGTTTACTTGAAGAGTGATGTATAATTTCATTGTGACGCTGATTCTTCTTAGAACAAAAATAAAGTACGATCTGAATAATTGTCTCTTAATTGAGCTGTCATATATCCAATAGAAGACATTTGTTTGCTTATTTTTAAGTGCATGCATCTCTGCAAGCACAAATTTGGGTACTTGCTGTGGAAACTATGGGAAAATACAAGTATTCTTGCAATTGAAATACAATTCACTTTCTATGAGATCTGTAGTACAGGGAAGGCAATCATAGAATCTGAACCAGCTATCAATCTGGCAAAAATTATGAAGAAGATAAAACAGTTTCAGAGTGAGGAAATACAGACAAAATGTATATAAAATACAGACAAAAATATGAAAAAAGAATTAAAAAGAGGACCTGAAAGAGAAGTCCAAATAGAAAGTAGCATACAGTGACACAAAAGAAAGAGGATATATTCATTCAATTCATAAAAGTATGAAGAGTACAGAAAAATATGAACAGGTTGATAAGGGTGTAAGCCAAAGAAAAAAATATTAAAACAATAGCTAAAAATAATAGGAAAAAAGCCAGCTTGTCTGCCAAAACATGTTTTATATAGATACTTAAATCTTAGAATCATGGGATATGCTGAGTTGGAATGGACCCACACGGGTCATCAAATCCAGCTCCTGGCCCTGCACAGGACTATTCCCAAGAGTGCCACCATGTGCTTGAGGTTGTTGTTCAAATACTTCTGAACTCTGCCAGGCTTGTTGATGCAACCACTTTCCTGGGGAGCCTGTTTCAGAGCTCAATTACCATCTGAGTGACAAACCTTTTCCAGATTTCCAACCTAAACCTACCTCAACTCAGCTTCATGCCATGGTCAAAATGGTTCAGCTGAATGGCAGCTTGGTATTACAATCTGTAGGCAAATTTGCTTTTAGCTTAAACAGTACCTTGCTTTCGTTCTCCTTGAAGCACACATTGAATTGGTACACTGTGTTATTCATGAAAGGCTGTGTTTTCTTCTGTTTGCTGATTACACATGTATTTATACCTATGCAAGGATTTTTATTGTGACATGCATTACTGATCCAAAAACTTTAATCCGTTAAAAAAGCTCCTTAATACTCCAAGATCCAGCAAAGAGTTCAACAAATTATTTCTTAAACATTTATTTGTATTATACAGTTCTGCCTAAAGTACACATTACTTGGTAAGTTTTCATTATAGCTGCTCTCCAGATCATGCTCTTAACATGACTTTTGTAAAAAGATGGTGTAAGTCTTGTCTTTATATGCATGATCAGCTTTGCACATTCTTCCCCATGAGGCATTATTAATAAATAACAGCAGCATTTTATTCCTTTTGAATTAAGAACACATGAAAAAACAGAATTAATTTTGTTTTCTATAGCTACATTCTATCACAGCATAATATCATTAAATGCATTAATTTTCCTCAAGGAAAGTGCCAGTGGATGTGTCCTGGTTTTGGCTGCGACAGAGTTAATTTTCTTCCTAGGAGCTGGTATAGTGTTGTGTTTTGGATTTAGTATGAGAATAATGTGGAAAACACAAGGATGTTGCTCAGTAGTGCTTATCTTTGGTCAAGGACTGTTCAGTTTCCCATGCTCAGACAGTGAACAGGTGCACAAAACGCCAGGAAGGAACATATACAGGACAGATGACCTGGACTGGCCAAGGGCATATTCCATACAGAATGTCACGCCCAGTATATAAACTCTGAGGAGCTGATTTCTGCTCAGGGAAGGGCTGGAAAGTCTTGCAGGTTTTAATGGAAATTTAATTTCCCTTGCATTTTTTCCAGTTTTAGCATATTCTTCTGATATTTTTACTTAAAAAAGTTTCCCAGTCTCAAGTTAGAAAAAATGTTATTTGTCCCCTCCCTCCTTATATGCAAACAGCTTTCTCTTAGCCTCTCTGAAAACCATCTGAAAACTTGAGTATTAATCTTTCACATTGTACAATTTTTTTGTGAAACAAAACATCTTCCTACAGCAGGTCACCAAAAAAACAATTTTTTGTTTCTGATCATATATCCCCCACCTGTGAGAAGCTTTTTTTTCAAAAGAAAGAGGAGACAGGAACAACTTATTACAGTTAGTTTAAAAAAAAAAAAAAAAAACAACCTTCATTGTTATCTTTAGGATACTAATTCTGAGGGGAATCAAAGGTTCAGCATATCCTGGTGTAAGTGTTTGGATACAAATGTGACTACAACAATGCTTGTGAAATGAAAACTTAGAGTAGTGTTGACACCAATTGAAATACAATCAGAGGAAGTGTTACAAATAAACTTTTCTCTCCCTTAGGTCATGAAACTTGTTTCCAAGATCATGAATTCAGAATAAGCGTGTATATGAATACAAATGCACAAAATTGTTAAGGAAATAATCAAAATTTCTAAGGTTTGTTATTTTTAGATGCTTTCTCACTAGACAAACTATGAATAAGTTACTACAAATACAAGGACTGTTCAGGAAGAAAAGGAAAGTGGTTCAGCACAAGCAGTAATCAAGGCTAGTTAGATCTTTTATTTGACTGAAATGTGCAGATTTTAAAACGCATTTCCATCAACACAGGTTTGCACCTGTGGATGGGTTGCATTTGTAGCTGTTCTTATCCTCTTTAATGGAAATGTAATAAGGACATGAAATTAAGAGTGAATATGTACCTTAAAAATATCTCTAGCATTTTTTTGAAAATGTCTTTGAAACCTAGTTCTTCCAAAGCTACTCTGATAAACTAGAAGCCTGTTACAGACAGTATAGCTGTGATAGAATGTGAGAAGAACCTTTACTGATTAGGTGGTCTTTAATTTAGGATTTTCATCCAGGAATCCAAACTTCAGTGTAAAGCAGAGTGGAGTTAAATACATATATGTTAAGTAAAATAAATGGAATTTCAGGTGCTTGTATGAATACTAAATTATTGTATTATTTTTTAAATATCTGTATGTCTGGCACCAAACGTCTTTTTAGGGTTACTGTTGACCCATTCATTCACCAGTCTGAGCATATGCCATCCTCTTACCAGGGGTACTATTTAGGGTAAAGAATATTCCTTACTTATAAGATATCTTTATATTTTTAAATTATTCAACATTTTTTACTGCAGGTTATATTTTTCTACTTCTAATGTATCTTTCTGCATTACCAGCATGCCTGTTGTCATGATCAAGACCAAACAATGTGTTGTTTGTGTGGAAAGCCATGTTATTTCATGAGGGAAAGCAGTGTGCAGCAAAATTCCATATCACAGTGTATCAGTCAGAAATCTATTAAGCTATACTTGTGAAGACCTCCACAGTGTCATCTTTTGCTGCATTAAAATTTACTCTTTTAGGCTGAACTCACTCATAGGTTGTAGAAAATGGAAGGAATTTGTTCAAATGGAATTTTTAATATGAACACAAACTATCATCTGAAATAGCAGTGCTTAATTCTATGTTTGTCTGTTATTTGAGAAAAATGAATACACCTTTATGTATATATATAGTAAATAATATAAAGATACACATCTATTTGATTTTACAGTAGGACATATTAAACTTATTTAGTTAACTTCTAAGTAGAGCAAATCAGCAATCGGTCCATGAGTTTTAATAGAGGGTAATAGGGGAAAAAAAAATCAAAACAGTGTTTGATGTTACAAATTGCAAGGCACAAAATAGCCAACTCTGTCTGTCGTATTGCCTTGGTTTACTCTGTAACTTGCTTACCTCCTCATTTTCTTCACATGGTGAGCCTTTATGACTTAGCCTTTGCTGAGTTTCAACTGAAAACAAAGAGGAAAGAAGAAAAAAAATATTTTTTTAAGGGATTTACTTGGACTCCTCTCCAGGAGGCCACACTCCTAGGTTGAGAAATAGTTCTCTAAAGAACTGGGAATTGAATATTCTTAATCCACTAGATCTTACAATGACCAACTCTCCAAGGAGCTGCCTGTTTCCATTACAACTTTTCTTTTATTGTGTGAAATATTTGAGAGAGCGTGTGTGTGTATGTGTATGTGTGTGTGTGTGTGTATGCACTTGTGTTCCTAAAGAACAAAACAAAGACAGTGTAAGTTCAAAGTCTGTCACAGGAGGAGTTTTAGCTATGTGTGTGGTTCATGTAGATAAATCATTTCCTTTCAGAATATTCATTAAAATAACTAGAATTATTCTCTTTGGGCTGATGTATTAAAGTGAGCTGAAGAACACAGAAAAAAAAAAAGTGGGAATTTTTCTTTTTTCATTACAATGATATTAAATATACAATTAATTTGAAGAGAAAATGAAAATAAAAATTAATTCAATTAAAGCTGAAAAGAACTGGTTTAATTTAGCACCCTCATATAATTCTCCAAATTTGTTATTGTTGGTAAAGACCTGCCATTCAGAACCCGTGAATCAAACAATTTTTCAAAATTAGTTTTAAGTCCATGAGGGCAGATGTAATTACATCCAGAGCAGGGCACATACAAGATATTAGACAGAATTTCAGAGTACAGTGTCTTTGCAAAAGAGCAGGTAGGATTTACTTTTTTTATAATTTAACCATTTAGTTCCTCAAATGTTATGGTACCAGAGCATTCTCACCTCCCACTGACATCAACAGACATGGAAGGTGGAGATCATCATTCACCACCACACCCATCATTTGGCATCTGTTAACCCATCTTTGGGATATGTGTCACATTGTACTAGAAGGAATCCAGGATTCATGGGGGTTACAAAAAGTAGTGAGCATGAAGGAGCTTGACTACCTATCTTTGTGATGGAAGCTCTACTTTCCAGTTCTTCTTCATAACCAAGTTTCTGTGTTTTACACCATTATAGTTTCACACTGGCAATACATGAAATTCACTTGTGGAAACAGGCACCTGACTGCTCCTTGTCTTTTGCCCGTGAATCTCACTTTTTTTTTTTTTTCTGGTAGAGCTGGTTCTTCTCCTAGGTCACTGCAATTTTGCCTAATTTATTGCCCTCTGATATCCATGTGACATCAGTTTCATCCCACTCAGCCCAAAGTGGTGTTTTGTTAGATATAGCTGGAAACATTAGCTTTGAAAAGAATTAATAAGCTGAAGTCTATACCCAAAATAATTACCTATATAGCTGTGACCCTAGCTAGATATGTAGTCTCACAGAATCATTGCACACAAAATTGCAATCTGCAGTTAATCACAGGAAAAGAAATAGGATTTTTAAAATGCCATTTTATTTTGTGCTTTTGCTAAGTTAATGTATCCTGCCCACACGTTGTTATTACTCTTCTGACCAATATTTGCATGTGTCAGAACCTGAAATTTGAATTCCCAGTTAAGCACAAAAATGCCTTTGTTTCCTTGTCTTAAGTGAATTGGCCAAGTTGTCAAAATTTGGAGCCTTTGGATTGCCCCTCTAGCTGTTTGTAGCACAGAATAAGTGTACATACTATAAATACTGAAGTACCCATAATTTGTGTTACATAAAAAAAATCCTCTTCGGAGCATTAGGTGTGAAAAACTCACCCTTATTATTTTTACTTCATTATATGTGTATCAGTCTTCCCCAAGGAAACACAAACAGCTTCATTTCAAATCTGAACATGAAATTCAGTTTATTATAAGAACCTAATATCCACAAGTACAGAATGTACAAAAATAAGATTTCATTTCTTCATTTTTCTTCTATGAATGTTGAAAAATGTTAAAATTACAACACTAATCATTTTTTATTGTCAAGAGAGTCAAGGCACTTTACTGACAGGAGCATAAGGCCAGAGTCATGGTCACAGTACTGTATTTTAACAACTACGTATCATCTGAGTCTCACTGATCTCCTGTGTGCTTGCATCAGTATTTTAATTTTGATTAATTCACCTTCACTGTGGTCCGGGTCATGGTGAATCCTTTCACAATTGCTGCACATTTTTGATTACCCAACCACAGACCAGAGTTTAAATATGACTGCTGTCTGTATTCTACCCCTTCAGCCTCTGTGACTCTTTCCACATCACCTTACTGTGCTAATAAATTTGGCTGCACATAAGGAAGAATAGGCGAATGTGAAAGCATGTAGCATAGCAGCAGAAGTAGGATTATGTGAACTTTTATAACTCTTTAGATAATATTCTTTACTCCACTGAACAACTTTATGTCCCTGATTTTTTCAAACCAAGCAGCCGCTGTAATTTGAATCACACTCAAGCACGACTTTCCAAGAGACGTGAGAGAGGAATTCTGGGAGAGAACAAAGCAGGGCTTGCCCAAGACATGCTTTGGTTTGTCTTATAGCTATGAAGTGTACATAAAGTTTTTTATACACTTTCATCTAATTTTTGACATGTCAGTTAATGGTAAGTTGAATTTTTCCCTTAGGACACCCATCCCTTTGATGCAAGGTCTTCTGGATTTGAAGTCACGACAAATGTGAACCACAGAAAAGGAAAATGTGGCATAATAGAAACTAGCTTATATTGGGACTCAGAGGAAAAAACCCATTACTCCTAAGCAACTTATTGATTCCATGAGAAGCAAAATGTATAAACAAACCTAGCAAACTCACATTTCTCCCAAAAAATTCCTACTTAATTTCTTTCTAAAGATTACTGGTTTTATAATATGAAAGGTATTAAATGGTTGGTGTTTTAAATGAGGAATCTCTAATTGTATTATTGACATCATTATACAAATATGACAGACAGCAAAGCTGAGGAAAAAAGTGAAGATACTACTACAAAATTCCGTTCTTACTGTAGCTTTCTGGTTTAGTACCTTTACTGTGAACAAGTTAATAAATAGTTTATTAGCAAGGCACAAATTTAATGTTCAGTACAAAGAAATCTACAGCTTCATCCAAACTCTTAAAAGTATGCTTATAGGTATCTGCAAATTAGAATTGTAAAAATAAGATATACATGGCTTACTTCTCAATGAATGTATACATCTTGAGGTATTTTAACAAATTATTTTCAATTATGTCTGTTCCCACTCCCCTTTCTAAAATATATTGTTTCAAAGCCATGAAGGTAAAAATGTATTAAAATCCTAAAAATATCTTCTCTTGGATAAAACAAGAAAAAAAATTCAAAAGGTAGGTATCTCAGTATTGCAGCTAACATCTTATTAAGAGCCCTTTGTATGTAAGACACAGGTTGAAGAAGCTAACAGAGTATCACTAAGACATATTTAATTTTCTTAAAGAATGTGATAGAAAAATATACTGCAACACTGTCTTATAAGAAAATGAATGGAGGGCACACCACAGATTTTTTTTGTTATTTTAAGAAGCAGTGTACAACCTTCAGTATGCTCTACCAAGAGTGGTAGCAGTTCATATTAATGTCAGCTAAGATGAATCCTTGAAGTTTACAAAACTTCCAACTGTGAATTTCAGAAATGAGTCTGTAAGATGCCTCATGCATAAAATGTCACCTTTAAAATATCACATTGAAATAAAATATTTGCTCACAAAATAAACTCCACAGTAAAAAGCAGGAACTTATTTTCATTAAACATCTTAGTTAAAGATGTTCTTAGATTATATTTATCTTTAGTAACTTTTTGATCAAGCATGTAACAGACTTTAGCAACTGATATTTCAAAAATGCAGGAAAATACATTAGTATTTCAAATACTAATAAAATATAGATATAGTAAAAGTTTTCATATTAATACTAATATTTCTGGTTATGATAGAAAATGAAAAGAGCTGTTAGAGGTCATGGCATAAAATTATGTATTTTCGGTAATTTTTCCTTAATTGTTCATGTTTGTTTACATGCTTTATCAACATTTTAAAGGTTAGTAGCTTGCTTCAGCAAGAATAAAAATACTTATTAGATCAAATGAAAACAGAAGTAGTATTGTCCAAAGAAACTGTCACCAGGGTTCCCATTCTTTGATCTTAATTTCTTGGCTTAAAGCTATGGGAATTCCCACAGCTGTTGCAAAATTTGAACCCAAGAAGCAATAGCAAAACATAGATTTTTTGAATTGTAATATTTCAGTTGTTTCCTTCTTGAATATCATCAAAAATAAAAGGAGTTCCTTATTTGTTTCTTTTCTTGCATTCATCTAGCTGCTACAAAAGAGAAACTTCATTCAGCAAAATGCAAATTTCTTTAGAGAAGCCGAACTTTTTTGCAGTCTGTAAATAAAATAGGTATTTTTAAGTAGCAGCTCATTTCAGATTTTGGACTTCTTCAATGTTAGGTGAACTGTGCCTTGAAAATTTGTATTTCTTTCAGGTGTCTGAAAAAGAAGCCTAAGTTGGCCAGATATTTATGAGGTAAAATGAATCTGACACAGATCTCTTTTGCTTGAAATTGATCTATCAGATCATGAAAAATATCAGAGGTGTTTTTGTTTTTTTGGGTTTTTTTTGGTTTTTTTGGTTTTTTTTTTCTCTTTAGAAAGAATGAAAGAATGGTATATTTTTATCTGTCAATTCAGTTCTGGCTTATTTGCTTCTACTCTCAGTAGTGCATTGTGTATTACTCCATTCCCACATCTCCTCAGTATTTCAGATTTCAGTTCATTTTATTGTTCTTTTTACTAATATTTGATAGGTGACTTCCAGTCAGCCCCAGGGAATAAGGTGGAGAATTTAGAAAAAAATAGTTTATACTGACAAAGACTCATAATGCCTGCATTGATTTGCCATATTCTATTATCTTGTATTGGAACCTATAATATATATTTATAGACGTGTCATAGAAAACTTCTGTCCGATCTCACAAAAAATATTTTAGTAGTTATGAGGTGTAATGCATATCCAGGTATTTATTGAGTTTAAGTAATAGCTGAGCAGCAGGAAAAAGACTGAAGTAAAAAATTAGTTTAAATATGTTTAGTGTTTCCTAAGTTTAAGCACCTAAATACTTTATTGCATATTGTCTAAACAAAAGGAACCACTTTATTGATTTTGGCTGAGATAGTTTCCTTCCCAGTACCTGCTATTAGGGCTGTCTTTTGGATTTTTGCTGGAAGAAGTGTTGATAATATAGAGGGATTTTTTATTCTTGATCAGGGCTTACACAGAGCCTTTTTTCTTGTTGCACTGACACCCTGAAAAGGAGGCTGAGGGGACACGGAAAGATGGAGGAGACACAGTCAGGACAGGTGACCCCAACTGACCAAAGGGATTTTCCAGACCATGTGGCAACATGCTCAGCACATAAATTGGGGGGAAGAAGGAGAAAGGGGGCCACATTGGAGTGATGGCATTTGTCTTCCAAAATAATTGTTCCATGTGATGGGGTCCTGCTCTCCTGGAGATGGCTGATCACCTGCCTGCCCATAGGAAGCAGTGATTTAATTCCTTGTTTTGTTTTGCTTGCATGCTTGCAGCTTTGCTTTCCCTGTTAAACTATTTTTATCCCAATCTACAAGTTTTCTTGTTTTTACCTTTCCAATTCTCTCCCTGATCCTGCTGTTGGGGGACTTGGGTGAGCAGCTGTGTGGTGCTTAGTTGCTGGCTTATGTTGCTGCATTACAGCTTCCTATCACCCACTGCTGAAATAGATTAATATTTAATTATGAACATATGTACTCAAGGAAATTACAGATAGGGAAAGAACCCTTCCAACTAGTAATTCACTCTGTTTCCGTGACATTGAAATATTACTTCCTACAATGTCTCTTGTCCAGATGAGCTTTAAGTGTCTTATATTATTTGGCTGCCACACTTTCCTTAGCCATCATTTTAACAAAGTAATCACACTTCATTGCCAGAGAGTTTATACAGATGTTCAAACGAAACACCCCTTCTTAACTTTAATTCTTATGATCTTATATCACAGATCATTTGAAATAATACTTGATCTATTGTTGGTGTATGTAGCTGCTCATGGCAATATCCCTTATTTTACAAGCTGAAAAGCTAATTATGTGTATACTACTCAAGTGAATGAAACACTGCTTAATTCCTAAACTTAATTTTTTCTTGGCAATGTGGCCCAGAGTCAATATTTCCACAGGAATGTCTGCATTAGCTGGTGGAGTGAAACAAGAGGCATTAACACACACAGCAAAAACACTGATGTTGACGACCTGACACTCACACTGGGTTTGTTCTAAAGCATAACTGCAGAATTACTGTTATGCAGACTTAAATCTCTTGAGACTGCATCTATCTTCCTGTCCAAAGTTATGTGAAAGTAACCTCTTTTTGTGTACTGATATTGCTCTGCTATGTAAATCAGAGAGTGGGGATCAGACAAATATTACTTCCAAAGTATACTCCTGTCTAATCTAAAACCGCCATGTAGACGCAGCTAGTTTCAAAGTACCTACATCTTCATTCAGTGACTGCCACAAAACTATATCTCACAAATGAGATCATATGTTTGGTCTGTGATTCCTCTCTGCAGCTCAAAATTCCTGTCATGATGCATTGTGGCCAGTGGAAAGGCCAAATTCCAATTGAAGTTACAATTCAGTATCCCAAAGGCTTTTTCATATTGTGTTTTGCAAGGCTTTTTTCTATTTGATATCCTCACTGTAGGTTATATATTCTTAACCTTATCCAGTTGCAACATCTCTGTTCTGAACGTCACATAAGGTACAATTATTTTTAGTACTGGTAAAGATAATTAGCCATTGAAACAATGTAGGGTCATGATGAATTCTCTAAAATGTAAAGTTTTAAAATTGAGAATAGATTCATTTCTCAAATACAGAGTCTTACTCATACTGAAGTTATATAGACATCACTTGTTAAAATTCTGTAGTCTGTGTTATGCAGGAGGTCAGACTAGATGATCATTATAGTTCCTGCTGATCTTAAAATTTATAGAACTGTGAAACATTTTGGTATTTTATGTGCATATTACTAATCTCTTCCCTTGGAGGTTTTCATAACACCTCCCAAATGAATTTAGTATTATCTCTGAATTTCATTTACATGCTGTAAATTCAGCTGAATATATTGCCGTTTATCAGTGCACTGTTTGCCGTCCTTCAGCAAGTTTTCATTCTGTGTGACAGTGTTCATATCCATGCCAATTTGAATTAATTTTGTGAGCGGGATTTTGTTTGACACTATATCAAATGCTTTAATAAAAGCTAGATATATCACATCTACATTCCCCTCATCAACTGGTTTCATCACTTTATCAAAACAAAGTATTCATGTTTGTCTGGAATGATTTGTACCTTGTTAATCTATTTCTAATTTTGATCGTGGGTCACCAAATGAGAGGTGCTAAAGGGTGTTATAGATGCTTTCTTTACAAACCAAAGCTTTTAAAATTGAAAGAGGAGATGAATCTTGCACGAATTTGTGATTTTGGAATACATTCATGTTTTCTGTCTACTCACCTCCCACAGCTGAAAAACATGCATATTCCTCAGAGTTCTGAAGATACTCAGAAACGGTCATTGTCAATAAAAGTGGTCAGAGATCTATCTCGATCTGGTTTGCTTGATAAAACAGTATAAGTAATAGATAATTTTTTTTTTTTTACATTGTGGACAAATAGTTATAGGGTTAGGGTTGAATATGGCTGCCTTATGAAAATATTTTTAGTTATAAATTCCATCTTTCCACCCCTGAATATACAATAAACCATATTACTGGGCTCTCCAAGATTCACTGCCTATCTCCCAGGCTCTGAAACTGACTGTATAAATAGAAAAAATAAACATCTCTCACAGATCTGCATTTAGAAGAAGACCAAAACAAAAAGAAGAAAAATAAAAAAGAGAAAATTAGGGTACATCTCTGCTAAAAGTCAAACATGTAAATCTGAACTCTTCAACCCTTCACAGTCCTGCAGGGTGAAATTTGAGAATTAAGTTAGTTCAAGATGAGTCTTTGTTGAAGACTGTTTTGCTGAAAAAAAAAAAAAAAACCAAACATTAAATGTGGTGCTCTTTGATAATCTGTATTCCATGCCAGTATACAGGTACATAAATGTTCTGTCTTTAAAAACTTATGTCCCTGAAAGGACCATAATGACAAAAATCTATGCTCAAGAATTCATCAAAATACCTTTTAGTTTTGTTTTCTTCTGGAATTTCAGAATATTTAAAAAATAATAAGGGCTCCAAAACTGACTTATCAGCTGAATATATTAATAAAATGGACAGCTCGGTAAGTAATCATTTTATTCTAATTGTTCATGCAAATATTTATAAAAGCAATGGCTTCTGGCAGCTTTGATTGGGTGCCAATTTACTGAAATAGGCTGTTGTACAAAGGCACTTCAAAAAATTCCTTGAGTCTGCAAATGAAAATTAATTAATGGGAAGAAAAGAAATCACGGGATAAAAATAGGTATTAAGTTAGGAGCTTCTGTATTTATCTGAAATTACTGTATTCTTCTTAGAGCCAAACCAAGATATTCGTTCTTATCTCCACTCCCTTGCAAGGATATACATTATTGTCATGATATCAAGCTCTTGCTTCTTTACAAGAAGTTTTGAGAGGAAGCTCAACATAATATGACAGAATTTACTTCCTTATTTAGTTCATTATCTTCTAGTAAAGGATACTGTCTCATACTGAAATATGAGATTTTATAAGTCATCTCATAAATCATGAGTTGCCATAGGCCATAAATGGCCTATGTTTCAGCAATTCAAACGTAAGTGACCCTGCATTTCCTGCTTTGGTTTAGGTTATTGTGGGCTATTTTAATTGAATTTCTTAAATAGTTTTTTTAAGTGAAATAATTAAATGCATTCCAAAATTTTCATGCTTTTTTTTTACCAAATAGCTATATAGGAACATTTTCACATTCTAAAAATAACTTTCAGTTATTTTGCTTTTATTAGAGATTCTCTCATTAAGTCACTCTGATATCCCAACATAATTTTTTAGCTTCCTTGGCCTTTCTCATCTCTGCCTTATTTGCTTAGTTCCCTTCATTGCTTCTACAAGATCTGTAGCACATATATCTAATCTCCTCCATGGCCTGTCCATACTTCAGGCTGTTCAGCATCACACAGAAAGAAATATCCCAGTAAACCAGTGAATTGAATTATCATTTTCTGTT
Organism: Ploceus nigricollis; assembly: GCA_013399945.1. Classification (NCBI taxonomy): domain Eukaryota; kingdom Metazoa; phylum Chordata; class Aves; order Passeriformes; family Ploceidae; genus Ploceus; species Ploceus nigricollis. Next base: position 1,199,287 of record VXBC01006898.1, on the reverse strand, counting down.
TCTATTTATAGAATAGCAGCCAAAATAAGAATCTGCTTAGTGCTGGATTCTTAAGTCTTCAATATTCCAGGAAAAATATAGGAAACTAACTTTCTGAAGTAATTTTTTTCTGCCCAGTTTGCACCTATTTCAGGGGGGTTATTACTGTATGTAAGCACACTTCCAAAAATAGGATAATGTGATATTTTGCACATTATAAGTTTCTACTGGGTTCAGATCAGTAAATATCCAGATGCATATTCCCTTTGGCTTGATATAGATTTTTGTAATAGTAATGGGAAAATTCTATTGTTTTCAGGGATTCAAGAACAGACCTTTAGTATAATTAAATTAAACAGGAAAACATTCTGTATTTAAAAAAAATATTGGGTACGCTCTTCTCAAAAGCAACTGTAAGATGTAACTGGTCACTGCTGATATGCCCCGGTTCATTTTTCTCCAACATATCTCTGTCCTGTGTTTTCATCCCATGTTTTTCCAAAATAAAATGGAGCTGAGGGGGTTTGCTTACTGCAAGAAGGCTAAGCTTCCCTGGAATTCACAGGTTTAATATTTAAAATTATAAATACTTTGTTAGTAATCTTGTGTGCTTTAGGGATGTGTGTGTCTATACAAAAATATGTACACCCCTGTGACAAATTAGCCATCTGTTTTAACATTTATTTGTGACATGAGACAAAACTTCACATCTCAAAATAGACAAAACTGATTCTTCTCCCACTATCTTCTACATTTTACCAGAAAAGTTCAGGGGAAATATTTTCAAAGCAAAATAAATACACTAGCATAACCACTCTTGCAAATTCTGGTCTGTTTATTTGCAGTCATATGCAAACTATAGAGAGAAAGGATAAATAGTTCCAGAATTAACTGCATAATCTGAATGTATACCATGCTCTGCAGATCTCTGCTCACACTGTCATTTTTGTTCACATATTTGGCACTAGAACTTGCAAGAAGTTTCTGAGTAACAGCAGAGTGGGTCATTTTTGCAATGTCATACTGCCTCAGAGAAAAAAAAGAAGTCCAGAGGAATAGTAACTCTGTAAGGAGTGACAAAGATGATAATATATGCAGTGCTCCCAAGTATCTTGGATTCAGTGCAGGAAGAAGGGGAAAGCAGATGATAGTATTTGCTGAAAAGGTTTATACCCAACTGTACTATTTCTTGAAATATATTATTAACAGGTTGTTAAAACCCTGTATTACTTTAAAGATATTGGTTGGCATGCCATTCAGTGAAACTACAGTATTAAACATAAATTTCACTGAAAAAAATTCATCAACATCTGCAAGTTTCACAAGGACACAATTAACTATCAGTTATCTATGAAATGGTGGTTGCCAACATTTGTAGACATCTGCAGCATATGAGAACGGCCATCTCTACTCTGCACAGTATCATTAAACTTGAAGATCTATGTGTGTGTGTGTGCCTGTGTGCTATAGAAGGACTATGCTCTACGTGTTGCTTTACATAAATGGAGGCCATCTTAACTTGGATAACTTCAAGGGAGAAACACAAAAATAGGCACATGCCATATGTATCCAAAAATGAGCATGCAGCTTGAAGTTTGTGAGTAAGAACACAGATTGCAGTTTTCTTGATTGCATTTGTCTGTAGAATCTTTTTTTTCAGTTTTATTGGGTGGGAGGGTGGATATTAAGTTGTTTGATTTTCAGCTTGAGATAAAAACTGAGCAGAGAGAATGTCTGGTAATTTTTATACTCGTATAATTTTTTTTTTTTCTGAATTGGCTCAGTATCTATATCTTTTTTTTTAATGAGACTTTCTTTCCAAACACCATTTCTTTTTAAATAGAGACTTGTGTTTGTCAGCTAGCTCTCCAGGGTCTTTCCCTATTACTTCTGTAAAGAACTCCTTAGATGTTACAGAACCACTTCTGCGAAAGCTTTTTCAGCAGAGTTTTCCTTGAGGTGAGGTTTGTTGACTTCCATTTTAGAATCCTCCCTGCAAAAACTCTTTCTTTTCCCTACACCTGCCCTCTTAGTTGATGACTGGTACCTGTGAGAGGCTGCATTCTCAGAATACAAGCTCTTCCTCTCACTCTGCACTATGAAATTATCTGAGATGACAGTGTAATATGACCAATATCTTAAAACCGTTTAATCCCATTTTGGTAGCTGGATTTTGCATACACTTTCAGAATCCCTGTTAAAATTACATCATTAGGATTCCTCTGCATAACAACAATCCCAAACTGGTATATCTGAGAATGGCTGGAACCCTCTGTACTATGTGTGTTCAAGTTTATTCCTTTGTGGAATGATATATTGCTACCAAAATGTACATGAAGGAAGGGATAAGTTATCATCTAGTCTAGAAAGATATCTCAGGTACTTGAACTGAATTGATTCCTTGGTGTAAGGAATAGGTTTTTCAGCAGATGATAAGATAGCATGAACAGAGCAAATTACACAGACAACCTGAGGTATCATCCTGCTTGTCCTGCCTGCTAGACAGTTTCCAAAGGGGGTTTCTTCAGAGCTGTTTCAGCATGGCACTCAGCTCTGTTAAGAAGTGCTTTCCTTCAAACCCCTGGAATTTCCCTGTTGTGATTTCAGTCAGAAGTGGGAATGTTACTAATCCCCTGACACAGAAGCCAGCAGAGGTAAGAGCAAGTCTAGGTCATTCACATATTAGGTGGGGAAGCAAAACAAACGGCAGGATGAAGAGAGTAAGGAGAAGTAAAATTATCCACTCTCTTCTGCTCCTTTGCCAAGGCAAGGAGAAAAGGGGCAAAAAAAAGGAAAGCTGTGAAAGACTGGTCATCCTCTTCAGTCTGCTCCTGGGACAGAGCTGCTGTGTGCTGCCTCTCCGCCCTTCTTCCAACCCCTCAGTTTTGGCTGGCCCCAAGATTAGGAGCAAGCCCTTGCAACCGGAGCTTCTATTGGAAACAGAAGTTCCATCTGCTGAGGGTTTATGGGACTGGACCCATAATTTGCTCAATTACTAGTGTAAAGAAAACCATAGGGAACCTGAGTAACAGCAACTCCTAACCAAGCACATTTGCACTTCATCTGAAACTCGGTATGATTTATCAGGATCACACTCCCTCCTTCCCCAGGATCTAAAGCAATTTGTGAAGCTTAAATCAACTATTAAATGTATAACTAGGAGATAAAATCACAAACCCAGATCTAATTGGTATAGCTTAAATTAAGTTTTACATTTATTGCTGGGAGATAAAATTTGGATAGAATAACTATTACAACAGAATTAAGTAAAAGAAAATAGGTATGGTGTGGGACCTATGGCAACTTTTATTTAAAACACATGTCTGATGGAGGCAGCAGTCTGCAGAAAACATGTGCTACTACTACACTGCAATGGCCATTTTGCTAGACCAACACCCTTCTGAGCAGTGAGGCAAAAAAAAAAATAAAGTCTTAAACACAATGTTGGTTTTGGAAGATATATAAGGACAGAGGAAGTTCAGTCAATAAGGCAGGCAGGTTATGTGTACAGCCTACTGCAATAATCAATCTCCCAAGGAAGATTTTTTTAGGGGCAAATTTCTTATGAGGGTTTAAAAGTACATTCTAACACAAACTAAACAACTGGGACAGATAAACCGGTGAAGATAATTCCAGAATTATCCAAGGGGATAGAGAGTAAAAAGAAAATAATTTATGAAATTAAACTTTAAACAGTTTAGTTTGTTTTTATTTCCAGTATAACAGACCTTGTCTTAGGTTTTTCACGTTCTCATTCTCAGTATGTCCTTTTCATCTCCTTTTGCAATTTTATAATAGGAAATATTGAATCATGCTTGTGTATCAGTTATTCGTATTGAAAAGTTCAACAGTTCTCTTCAATAGATGCAATTTGTTAGTTTCAGAATTAGAAAATAATCTGGGTTGCTAGGGCCCTATGGATATCACTGGTGTAGTGTTGGCTGAAAGGAAGGCATATTTTAGAGTTTAATGATATTATAGGGTCTTGTCTGGGAAAATATTCAATTACCTTAAAGAGACAGCCTTTCTCATCAAGCTGTATTCAGCTTATTCCATTGCTTGACCAGAGTCACTGTAGAGTTTTTTCCACACATTTAAAAGGAAATTCCTTTGCTGCAGCTTGTGTCCTGTGTCTTTCCTCCTTCCAGTGTGCACTTAGAGGAGTCTGGCCCTGACTCCTCTATGACTACTAATTAGGTAGTTGAAGACCTTGATTAGATTATTTCTCCTAATCTTCTTCCTCTAAATTTTAGCACAAATCTTATTAAATCTTAAATATAACAATTTTTTGGTCATTCAAAATTTTCAGAAGCCTGAAGGAGACCATACATATAAGAAGGAAGTAGACAATGATAGTTAAAGTAACAATTTGCACTGAATCGTTTTTCCTTTGTTTGTAAAGAGAATTTTTAAAAAAATTAAATTTCTACTTATGCTGTGCCAGACCTTTCCAAGCAAACCTGCCAGGAAATTTCCTTTCTTAGTCCTCTAAAGCAAGGTGAAATATCAGTGTGAACAGAAGTGTTCTAAGGAGAAAGGCACAGGAGACAGAGTCAGGCATAAAAACACTCAAAATTTCTCAGTTCTTCACACAAATGAGAACAGCTCTTAAGTGAGCACTTGCTGGAAAACATCACTCTTACCTGCACAGGAGAGTTCATGCTCAAAAGATCATACAAAGAACTCTGGCTGAAAATCTCCAGTTTGAGTTGCCCTGTTTAATAAAGATGATGACTGTTCAGTGACCTCTGTCACTGAGTATTTCTTATCCCCATATTGCCCAACAGACTTGTAAGTGTTTGCACTTGTGCAAATACTTTCTGATTCCTGACAGATCCCACTGAAAGTTTGGCATAGTTAATATTTTTAACCTCTTTTTTTGTTGTTTTTAATCAACTTTTGCTTTTTCTACTGGTTCAGGTATTCTTCATTCTTACATTTCAGCATAATTTACTCCAGGAGCTCAAAGGGATTTCCAGAAGACAATTTTAATTATACCTTTCTCTCTTTTCATGGAGACAGGTTCAGATAACCAGAATATCCTCCATATGGAAGAGATGGAGATATACCACAAACAGGTAAAGTGAGCTGAGTTTAAACCTAGTTTTAGGATTAGCCTTTGCCACCCTTATTTCCATTAAGAGGCCTCCAAAAGAGGTTTATAGTAGAGGAAGATGTTAATCTCCTGAGCTGAAGCAAATAACTGCAGCAATTCTTGTGAATGACAGCCACTTCCAGACACTTGCTGCATGGCATCTGGAGCAGGTTATCACCAGGGACAAAGAAATAAAATGTGGGTGTTCTGCATTTCAAAGCCACATTCCTAGGCAAAATCTAATTTTTAATGCCCTTTTCATCTCCTTTTAATGGCTCTACTTGACAAACCTTCACTTCTCTGTAATGGATATTCTGTGCCCATATCATTACTTATCTGCTCCATGTACCTGTAGACAGGTACATTAAATCAGTCAGTTCATTTGGTTTAGCCTCTACAGCTCTTTCTTTTTTCTTATAAGGCTTAAGTTGTTGTTTAGCCCCAGCCAGCAACCAAGCCCCACAAAGCTGCTTGCCTTCCCACCAGCAGGATCAGGGAGACAATCAGAAGAGTAAAAGATGGAAAACCCTTGGGATGAGACAAAAACAGTTTAATGGGGAAAGCAAAAACTGCACATGCAAGCAAAACAAAATAAGAAATTAATTCTCTGTTTCCCCTGGGCAGGCAGGAGTTCAGCCATCTCCAGTAGAGCTGGGCCCCATCACATGTAATGGTGACTTAGGAAGACAAACACCATCACTCCAAACATGACTCCCGTTCCTCCTTCTTCCCCCCACTTTATATACTGAGCACGATGCCACATGGTCTGGAATATCCCTTTGGTCTGTTGGGGTCACCTGTCCTGGCTGTGTCTCCTCTCAGCCTCCCCTGCACTTCCAACTTCCTCACCAGCACAGCAGTAGGAAAAGCAGAAAAACCTTGTCTCTGTTTACACCCTGCTCAGCAATTAAAAACAAAACAAAACAAAACAAAAACAAAAAAAAAAAAAAAAAACAAAAAAAAAAAAAAAAAAAAAAAAAAAAAAAAAGAAAACCCTTAACCCCTTTC
>VXBC01006898.1:1167578-1192429 GCA_013399945.1 Ploceus nigricollis | reverse complement strand
AAAAAAAACACCAACAAAAAAACTAAAAGGCAACCTCTTAACCTCTTCATTGTGTCTTTGACAACCTTTGCTGACCATTCATTTCTTTCTAGGTCTAGAATATTTATCCACATGATAGAAAATAGAGGGGCTGAAAGGAACAAGTAATGCCCCCAATCCCTCTATGAATTCAGTTTTGAAGCTAAATACTTATGCTTTAGAACAAGAAACTCACAAATCAAAGAGGTCTACTCTAAAGTACAAAGCTTCTGGCAATGGAAGAAATCAGGTTCTGATTAGCTGATGCAAGTGAGTACAGTTCTGTTGAATCCCACAGAAGTGTATGCATTACCATTGACAACAGGAATNTCCCCAACCCAGGGAATGCCTCCCTGGGTCCTCACAAAACCCCTCATAAAAATAAAACTAATCCTCCTCAGAAATATATTTCTGAGGAATTAACATTTGGATATATAGCCAAGTACTGTTTCATCTCCTTTGCCACCTGCATAATCTGTGCTTTGGGTCAACAATTATTTAATAGGTTGTTTTGAATATTGGGGGCTGCGGGTGTTATTTGTGTTATTGCTTCTCTATAAGAGTCATCTCTTACTCTTTCAATTTATTTTCATGAAGAGGACTTATAAGCAAGATACAATTTTAGAATTTTACTCAGAAACCACCTTTATATTTTTTTTACATAATTTAATTTCTTATTTGGCTTGAGCAATTTTCCCCCTTCATTTTATTATTAAGTAACAAAACAATTTAAAGCAAATTGTTCCCTTACCTTTCTTAACACTAAAACTAAACAAGTAACAAGAACTCTCTGTACTATCTTACACGATTTTCAAGATAAAAATATTTCTTTTATTTTTTTATTTCCTTCTTTATTACAGTGGGGAGTTATTGCAACAGGAAATTTAAGGAAATCCTGATAACATGACAAACTAAGATGACTAATTGAAGCAGGTTTTAAAAGTCTCTGGGGGCCCGATAGAAAAAAGGAAAAACTATCAGGAATATTTATTCCAGTAGACAATAATAATAAAAATTCTATGTATTATAGTGGTAATTCTGTGGATGGGGTTAGATACATGTAGCAGCCTTAATCAATCTAAATATTTTCTTCATTACATTCCATTTTTTTTTTAAATAGGCATAATGAAAATTATGTTTCTCTCAGGACTCAGAAAATTTTTTTTAAAAAGTCAGACACATAAGCATATATCTACACATTCTGACTTATCTAAGTGCAAAAGAACTGAGTAGACTGAGTGGTACTTAATAGATAGTAGGTAAGTTACCTGTAGCTATTGAAAGACAGCATAGGAAGGGTTGTCTGCAAGAATTGATGTACAAAGACCACTTCAGGATAACAATTTCAGTGGAATTAAAATGTAAGGAGTTAAAGCAACATGGGAAAAAATGTGAGTATGGGATTTTTCAGGACTTTTCTTTGGTTGGTTTTCTTGGTTTGAGTTTTTTTGGTTTAACAGGGAGATAACTTTTCAAGGTAAAATTTCTTCACTGAGAGAAGAAAAATGGAGCTAAATAAATACCAGGAATGCAACACCATACTCTAAAGAGTAAACTTTTCCTTTAATTTTGTGCAATATCAGAGGAAAGGAAGGAGGAAGGTATTTATTATTATAAAATAATGGAATTAAAATTAAGGGGAAAAATCAATCATGATGGACAAATAATAAATTAATATGAAATAAGCAAGGAAGTCTTCTGCAGAACTAATGGAAATAGTTTGACATATTGAGAGGAGAAGAAGCAGATGAGCCTCACAGAATGAGATGTATATGGATTCTATTACAGAGTTAAACACATTTTATAACAGCATGTTTACAAAATGTATTTTGCCTGAATTTTCACTAAATTGTTTCTCAATCCTGATGTCTCTCAAAGGAATTAAATTAATTTTATTCTATCCACACTGTTCACAGAATATGGAAACAACTTGTCCATGTAGAATGATTCACTGATTTGAATCAAATATTCTTAATTTATCATTCACAATTCAGCCAGCAATAATTCAAACTTGCTTGGAACAGAAATTGGTTGAACGATGGTAAACAGGAGCAGAATATATTGCAAAACAGAAGTCTGAGAGAAAGCCTTCAGTGCTGTATTCCTAAGATTTGTGCTGTCTTATTCTAATATGGTTCCAGTGAGTGACAGACTCTGTTTCCACTGAGACCCACTGAAAGGGAGAGATCAAGGCTCATCTGGAGTCTTACAACCCAGCCTTGTCTGGGGTCTGAACTATTGCAGTGACACAAGTAGTGTGGTGAGCAAATGTGCTTTCATATTTGTTATTCCTACCGAGAGAACCTAATAATTTCTTCAATGGTCAATTCTGTCTTTTACCAAGAGGATTAATAATGAATTCTTTAAAATCTGCGTGTAAGACTAGCTCTTCAGCTGCCATGTGACAATTATTCCTTTTGATTTTGTCTCTGCTCTGCCCATTTGTACTAATGGTCTGTCCAGATTATGCATAAACTTCAGAAATGCTGTACAGCAGTGGTACTGCACTCATTCTGAACTCACAGCATCACAAAACTTTGTTTTGTGGTGGCTCAGAAGGGCAGTGTGTAGAACATAGAAACTGTATATACCATGGACTGTCTAATCAGAAATGTAAAGTACATTGGTGTGCTAAATTGCATCCTTCCACTAGCAAAAGGGACCAAATGGAAAACATAGGACAAGTGCTCTTGGGCATTTTAGAAGAAGGGTGAAGTTTGTTTAACTCTGCTGCTGTCAGAAATTCTTCAAGAGTCTAGGCTTGCAGATGAGTATATCTGGCCATGATCTGGTACCTGGAATTTTCTGTGGAGGGTAAGAACTGAAAGGAGCTTTCTGTTTGTTTTGATCTAATTGTATTGCTGAAGCAAGAGAGATGGCGGGACTATTTCATAGCTACTATATCACCCAGAACCCAGCAGCTTCTGCTTTCTATGTTTCCCTGGAAGGGAAAGAGTTTGATTCATAATTTTTCCCTCAAATATCCACATGGATATGATTAAGTCTTCTGTTCCTCTGCTGTGTCTAACTTGAGAAGTGTTTTTATTTTAAAGATTTATTTGAAGTTTTATATGAAGTTATCTATAAAAAATAATTTTCCCTAAATACATTTTAGTTTTCTATTTCATAATGCATTTGCCATATATATAAGTGTGTGCTGCAATTTTCAACCTGCATCAAGGTTTGCATTTATTACTTATTTTAAACATTCATTGTCCTGCAATGCTGTTTTGGTGGATGAATTCTAATCACAATCTTTATACAAAATTATAGCTATTATGTGAAAGAAGGTTACTCACAAGTAGTCACCAGTCTGAATTAAATAGCAGTGGCTTGATATTTATGTCCTGACAGAAACCTATGACCAACCAGAACAAGTATATTTAGGCTTGTTTTTGAAGGTCTGGCATTGTGACTTTTATTAGATCCTAAGTAGGAAGCTTGTAACTCATGTTCTCCTATGACAGTGACTAAAAGTCAGACTGTGTTATCTTTCGGTGTCTAAACACCTTACTTAATCTAACATTTATATTCCTCCTCTGTCTCTTTCAGATATGCCTTTGAATTATTCTCCCATTTGACAAGAGAAACTCATGCTTGTGAGGAGGCTTTCTTTTGCAAGCAATCATTTTTTTTAGTGGCACAGCTCAACAGGGTTGCTGGGTACAGAAAGGAAAATTTTATCTCATTTATCCATCCATCTACCATTTCTTGCTTTAGAGAGAATTTTAGGAAAACTCTTCTTTTTCTCTCAATATAAAATCGGCAGCAAAAACAAGAAAAATCCCTGGCTATTATGTACCAATTCTTTTGCAGCTTTCGTTATTTTAATCTTATCTTTTCAGCATTTTGTGTTTAAAGTATTATTTATCACCAGCTTGGCTGGTGAGTGAATGTTCTGTCTAATACTCAAGAGATAAACAGTGCTTTTAGGCATTTCTGCAGGATATCTGGATATATTTTCAGGTTAGTAACAGCAAGCTTCTGAATGTCCAAGTATGCTGGACTAATAGCTATTGTGAATGTACATACTGACAACGAGGTATGCTGAGCAGCTAGTCTGGTGTGTCCTGGAACTGAATTTGCTATGCTCATGTTGCATGGAAATACAGCTCTGCTCAAGAAGTCTTGGGAATAAATCTGGAAGAACCACCTTAATTTCAAACTTTGGAATGTATTTTTCAGGCTGCATTTTGTTCCTTCTCTAGGCAGAAGCCCAGGTCTGGCCTAAGTAGTGGGCCCTGAAAGTGATAACCAAAGGCTCTAGGACAGGATGGATAGCATTGCAATTCCCTTGTCACAAATAAAGACAGCAGATCAATCCCAGAATTAACATTTCTGATATTTAAAATTACTTAACTAGCTCTATGCTAGTCTCTGTGGTGGAGCATATGTATTCTGCATATGGTGAGCTGCGGAAACACAAAAGTTTGAAGACTTCTGTTACATTATTAATCCACTGAGAGACAGAAAATGCAGAAACAGATTACTGTTGTGCTTGTATTCTCTTACCCTTTAGTTCTGTCTAGACATATATGAGGACACACATTGAAAAATTTAGAATTAGATAGGAAATATTTAAAAACCTAAGTCCAAAATAAAATATAAATCATTAAAAATAAAAGTAGTCACAAGCTTCCTTATTTCAACACCAATTTTGGATTAAATTTGCTACCTTCTTGTCCTTTCCTGAAAATATTTGCCAGAATAAACTGTAATTTTCTTAAGGCACTGTCATAATTTGAATGTATCATCCAATAACTTGTCCCATTCAGTCAAATATTTGATTCAATTCTGTAAAATTTAGATGAGAGCTCAAAAAATCCCCCAACTAAACCTCCATTTTGGTGAGATTTTTACCTGAAGATGAAAATATTTATGTACAGTAATTTTTTGGGATAGTACTTTTGGAGTGTAATTTCACATTATAAAAGAAATTCAGATTAAGTAATCTCTATTAATTTCCCATATAACATGCTGATTTTAGACAACTGTATTATGCTGGCCCTTTTAATTCTTTATACCACTTCATACTGTGAGTTTTAATGGGTTTTCAGAGAATTCCTTTTTCTTTCCCTGCTAAGCAGAATTTGTATTTACTGAAAGGTTTGTTTATGGGTTCCTCCTTCAGTGTTTCCAGCTGTGTTGTAGTTTAGCAAATTATAGCAAAGGTCATTAATATTTTTTGCTTGTTTGTTATCTGCTGTAAGTCTACAGACATTTAGTTTTAATACTTGGTTTTGAAAGCCTGTTTTCCCTTCTTTATTTCCTGCTGTGTATGTGAGCAACTGAATAATATTTCAAATGAAAGCTGTTTGATATAATGGAGGGGAGTTTCTTCTACATTTAAGCTATCAGTCTGAAAATATTGTCTGTAACTCTGGAAAGGTTCTGAGAACTTGAATATTCCCTAATAAATACTACTACATTTTCTATTGTCACTAGCATTTCCTCACTTTTCTGCCCTAATAATATCCAAATAATACTGTGTCTTGTGTACAGGGAATTTGCTGGTGTAAGGAAGGATTAGAAGAGAAAAGAAGGGAGTAGAAATTTATTTCTGGTATGGATAATTTTTGGATAAATTTGAATTTACTATAGTAAACACTTCATCATTTCTGGGACTTGAAACTGGAGAAAACAATTATTTTCTGCTTTTGAAAAAAAGCTAATGTGGAGAAGCTGCATGATATTTTTGGTCCTTTTTTGGCCTGCTTTTTAATTGAGGAGAACACCCAGATGTTCTCTGGTATTTAAAACTTAAATTAAAGAAAAAATAAAATTATGGTTTCTCAAAGGTCTCCATTAAAGGATTGCTTTAGGTGATAAATTATTTCCTTTTCTCTGAAACAAAATTGAATGTGAAGCAATTACTTAACTTTCTGTGTCACTCAGCAGGTTGTCTAAAAAAATAAATCTGATCATAAGATAAAATGAAAGCTATATCACAGAGAGATTCTTGTTATCTTGGCTTCTGATAAGAGTGAAGGTTTCGTCTTTAAGAGATCCACCACAAAGTCTCCTGAAACAAATTCCATTTTGTGAAGCCATTTTCTGCCCTCAAAGCATGGCAAAAATTAGAATGTAACCCTTGTCCTGAAACTCTGATGTCAGTGGAAGTTTTCCAACTAAATTCCAAAAGTCCAGACTGGGAAAAAACTCAGCAGTCCTTACACGGCAACAATGTCTGTTTCCTATTGACCTGTAGAGAAATAACTCTTGTGATGAGAGGCCTGGTGGTGTAATCCATTATTAATATGCTGAATCATTCAATCCATTTTAAATATTTGATTGCTTGCTTCTCATATAATATGCATGATACCTTCCTATATAAAATTATCAATATTCTAGGTGCCCGTAAACATTACAGGGTTTTTATTAATAACCTGCCAGTAATTTTTTCATTATTTAGCAATGAAATTTAATTCTATTTTTAGCAAAGTCTTAGATAACTTCAGCCTACGATCAACATAAAACCAGAATGAAAAGTACCAACATTGCAAATATGCCAAGGGAAACCCCCTTTAAGATGATTAAAGTGATCTTTAGAGGTGGAGGACTTTAAAAAAATTCTTTTTAAAAAATAAAAGTGATATTTTGTATTAAATTTTTAATGGAAAACAAATTTAAGAAAGAAATTATGTTATCTTCCGGCTCTGTTTGCAGCTGTATTTCTAAGAAAGCAGATTTCCAAGTGGTGTTTACAACAGCTCATCTACAGATTAGCAGATCGAGATTTAAGAATGTAAGCCATTAAAGCTTCTTATTACCTCAATTTATAGACTGAAAAATGAGTCAATCCTTAAAGTAAGTCAGAATAACACAACATATTTACTCATGGCTTGCAATATCCAGTCCAGGTGTTCTATTACCGTTGTATTTAGGAGGGCACTACATTTTTCTACTGATGTACATTAAAAGAAACTAGATTTACCCGTCTTCTCTGAAGACTTCAACTTCTTAGATATACTATCAGAATACCTACCAGACTGGACTGCTTTTAGCAGGAGAGTGTTAATTTTTGGTGTGTCTGTGAGAACACATGTTAACCATTAGAGAGCTCTGCCATTGTAAGACTGTGAATGCTCTAAACTGTCTCAGACAAACATGGGCATTTAGAGCTGGATATAAAACATGGCATAATTTATGACATTTCCAGGTTTAAGTAGGTGATGGAAAAAGATTTCCATGGTGGGATATTAAAAATAAATTTCAATTATATCCTATGTTGCAATGACAATCCAAAAATTTTGTGCTATGCTAAATCTGTTATTTATTGGTATCTCTAAGAAACTGAGACATGTATCAGTCATTCCTTAGCCTGCTTTTCAGATTTTGTGAAATCAAGTAAATCTGCTTAAAAATTACAAAAATTCTAACTTAAATCACACATAAATTCTAGTTTTTCTTCCTTTCTAAAGATATTATATAAGAAATGTTCATACTACAATTCAGGATTTATTTTTTTTTTTTACATTATGTTTTATGCTTAAGTAGAAGTGATATATAGTTTCTGTTTGTAAAGTGAAAAGTCTGGATTTTGTTTAGGTTAAATCCTATTCATTTGAAAATAATGACCAATAGAGGTATGAATAGATCTCAAATATTTACATTTACAGTGCAAAACATCTTTTATTCTAATTATTCTTATTTTTCTTGCAATTGTGCCTTTTCCCCACACAGTAATGTAGCTCTGCAGAGAGATCCTGAAAAGCATTGGCTCAAACCATTCAAACACAATTCAAGCAGGTTGATTATATGATGCACTCTTTTTAATTTTTTAAAATCATATATCTATATGCAACAGTGATATCTAGTACTATGTATCTTAAATAAAGCTTTTAATTTTTGCAAGCTTAAAGTACTACAGTAAACAATTTATTGTGAAAGGAGTGGGAAATAAGAAAAACAAACCAGTTTCACTTCTGTCGATGGAAAACAACTAATATATGAGTTTTGAGCTGTGAATCTCGCAGTTCTAATATGTCTTTTTGTGCATGTAGGCTTTTTTTTTTTCCTGGAAGGGAAATAAGCAAAAATAATGTTTTCTGTGGGCAAGCATGGAGCTAAATCCATCGTAAAAATGAGAAGATTAGGATACTACACTGAAATTATTGTTCACATGTTTCTGTAATTCATCGAGAAAACCAAAACCAAAACACTTCTTACAACTGAGAAAAATTATTACATAAACATCTAGTTCCCATCACTGCTAGTAGCCCATGCTGCTGAGTCGTGTTGGCTTGGCCTTACCTGTATTCACTCATGCAGAAAGTTCCAACCTAGAGACTTTTCCTATTAAATCATATTTGGTTCTACATGGATGTAATGGGATTTTACTCCAAGTGAAGCCGACAATACACATTTTAACATATCCTTGTAGTATCACACTATGTCTTAATTAAAAAAAAAAAAAGAAAAAAAAGACAAATTAAATTCAGCATACTAGGAAAATTTATTTCTTTACTTGGTGAGTAACTGTCATGATCGTACAATAGGACCCAAACAGACTACTAAGAAATCAAATATTATTCTATGTCTTAAATTTCTATTTAAAGCCTCACATTTAAGTGTTGTTCTTGTCTCCCTGTTTAAAAACAGAAGGTATTTCACATTGATGAATTATGTAAAAAAATGCTCATAACTCTTAGCAACATCATTTTGAAATTCCTCTCATTTGCTGTGCAAATACATCATACAAATGCATAATACACTGCTATTTTTATACTTCTTTTATTATTGTGATAATTTTTGTGCATCAGACTATAATTATGCCCTTATTTAGATGCATGTTTTAAATCTACCGTTGTGACAAATGTTTAAATCCTTGTCTCAATTTGAATTGCATAGCCTCTAGTTCATTTATATTTTTGGAAGAATTTAGTTTATAAAGTCTATAGTAAGCTAATATGGTATGCATGGAAAATGAATTTGTTCATTCAACTAGAATTTTCTGCTGAGTTGAGCCTTTTATTTTTCACTGAGTTAACCTTCCATTAAAATAAAACATCTGAAAACCAGCCAGTGATTTTGTAAGGCCAACATCAAATTTATTTAGAGAGCTCAATGCCAGAAAACCCCAATCAAAACAAAACAAAAACCATGGTTCTGAATTATTTCTTTTTACCTGTCTATTTTTCAAACAGTGCAACTGATACTGAATCTCCTTTACAAGTCTGAACTTTGCATCACATTCTTTAAAGATGACTGATACAAAATAACAAGTGCTGCATGGAAGGAAAAATGCAATGGAGATACAGTTAAAACTGGTTTTTAATGTGTATAGAAGTGTTTGCTTTTTTTTAATTAAAAGAAAAACAAAAAGATGAAAATAAGATTGATTTATGAATTAACAATACAAGAGTAGAAAAAAAGCAGATTTTGCTTTTAAAGATTTCTTCGAGAGGTTCTGATTACTCTTACCTAATTTATGCACGTAACGTTAGGGTGTTACTTCTGAGTCTAGTCACCCCAGAAATTTCTTTTGTCCTGTAAGTATCTTCACCAAACAGACATATATCAACCTGTGGAAATACCTGTCTCCCTATATTCATGTTTTTATTGAAAATATAATAAAAACTTTAGGTATGCTTTATAACAAAGATTAGGAGCATGAATGCAACTGTAAGGGAAGTTTCTGGGATAATCATTACCTGTCTACCAGAATGCATCAAATTGAAATGGTGCCCATAAAGGAGTAATTACTTGCCAATACCAGTTTATTGCTGTTAATGTTCACAGCCTCGGAAGAACTGTAAAGAGAAAGCAGTGCCCAGTGAAATAGCTTTTCAGGAAATTGTCTTCTTTTCTTCTCCCTCCTCCTGGATATTAAAGGAAAAAATTCTTGTCACGACAATAAGTGCTTAGACCAAAAAATGAGCTTTCAGAATTCTGCTCAACAGCTACTGAACTCTTCAATGACTGTGAATAAGGAAGAGGGAACAGGTTTCAGTTCCAGCTGTACGGGGGCTAGAAGACACTTTTAGAACTGTTTATGAGAACAATAATGATACAATATAAATATGATTACAATACAGGTACTACTTCACTTTTTTAGATCTATATACTGTGTCTTCATGTCTAGTACTCATGACATTCCAATAAAATGCAAACAAATTCCAATAAAATTGCACAAAATTCAAATAACCAAAAGAAACTTATTTTTGCTTTGTTGTTTCTTCTTCAACTTGGGGAAGAGGTGTTGGGGTTGTGGGAGTGTGTGTGTATGTGCTTTTCGTGTTCCAGTAGGGTATGAAATAGCTTTATATGCCTCTAAAAGCTCCTAATGAACTATCCTAATTTTGAAATCTGATCTTTACAAAGGCATAGACTAATGTTCTGAAGAGGGACACTTCATTGATGGAAACTCCCAAAAGACATATACATGGAATTTGTTTGTGAAGATCTAATTTCAGAATCCAGGGCTAAATTTGCATCCTCAATAGATTCAGATGGTCTTTAGAATAGATAATATATACATGAATTATAACATTTTTATGGCCCATCCACCATTCTGTTTTAAAAATACTAACTTGTCTTTTTTTTCTCTTAATTCAGTTGCAGCCTGTATGATTAGATAAAGTGTGAGCTATCACAGAATCATGGAATATGCTGTGTTGGAAGCGACCTACAAGGACCATTGAGTCCAATGCCTGGCTTCGCACAGCACTATCCCCAGAAGTGACACCATGTACCTGCAAGCATTGTCCAAATGCTTCTTGAACTCTGTCAGCCTGGTGCTGTGGCCACTTCCCTGGGGAGCCTGTTCCAGAGCTCAACCACCCTCTCTCTTGATGAAGAAACTTTTTCTAATATCCAATCTAAACCTCCCCTGACTCAGCTTCAGGCCATTTCTGTGGGTCCTGTCACTGTTCACCACAGAGAAGAGATCAGTGCCCACCTCCCTCTTACTCTCATAAGGAGATTGTAGATTGCAATGAGGTCTCCCCTCAGTCTCCTCTTCTCCAGGCTAAACAGACTGAGTGACCTCAGCCCCTCCTCATACAGCTTCTCCTCAAAGCCCTTCACCATGTTCATAGCCCTTCTTTGGGCACTCTATCATAGCTTTATATATTTATTATGTTGTGGCACCCAAAACTGCCCCCAGTACTCAAGGTGAAGCTGTCCCAGTGCAGAGCAGAGTGGGACAATCCCCTCCTTTGCCCAGCTGGTGCTGCTGCGCCTTATGTCCCCCAGGACACACTTGTCTCTCCTGGCTGTCAGGGCACTGCTGACTCATATTCAGCTTTCTGTCATCCAGGACCCCAAGTCCCTTTCCATGGCACTGCTTTCCAGCCTCTCCTTCCCCAGTCTGTCTATACATCCATGGCTTCCCCATCCCAGGGGCAGAATCCAGCACTTTTCCTTGTTGAACTTCATAGGGTTGGCGATTGCCCAGGCCTGTAATTTATCAAGGTCTCTCTGCAGGCTCTTCCAGCCTTTAAGGGCATCATAATCTCCTCCCAGTTTTGTATCATCTGGAAACTTGCTTAGTATCCCTTCCAGTTCTGTGTCCAAGTCATTAATGAAGGTGTTGAAGAGCACAGAGCTGAGGATGGAGCCTTGTGGAACCCCACAAGTCACAGGTCCACAGTCTGATGTCACCCCATTCACTGTAACCCTTTGTGCCTGACCCCTGAACCAGTTGTTCACCATCACATGATGTGTTTGTCCAGCTGTGAGCTGAATATTTTTGTCCAGAAGGATACTCACTATAAAATCTGCCAGCTGTCTTAACCTGTTTCTAGGCCCTGTATTATTAATGCAAATAATAAATAATAATACAGAAAAGCAGCAAAGCTTATTTAGGCTGAAGAGTTTAAAAATTCATCTGTCTGGTTGTGTGACATTGTGATGATAAGGTGTACACTGCTGATCGCTGGTAAATGGCTCAGAATCACTGTAAGATCTCTTAAGGCAAAAATAGAAGAGTGAAATGCAGTGACATCACCTAAAACAGATTAGAGATTATTAAAAAGTACAGCAAAGACAAAAACTGTGTTCAGCCACTTATTTATTAATGAAGTGCAACTGCAAGTTAGAATGTTACAACTGGCATGAGGTTAATAAAATGAAAGAAAATTAAATATTCTTTATCGATTCCAAATAAAATTACTACCACAGTTAATTCAAATAGCAACTCTATATGTCAGAGGAGGGGACTTCCAGTTACTTCTGGAACAGAGTCCTGGAGCAAGATGTAGATATCTTGTCAGATTATCTACAGAGTAAGACTAAATTTCACTTATTTTCCTTCTGATTTTGAGCTCTTTGAGGAAATATGGTCAGCATTACAAGTTCCATTGACTTCACTGGAACCTACAAATACTCAAAATAATTCAAACTAAGTTCAAAGATATCAATGAAGAAAGGGGAAAGTCATCAAAAATTGACATCAATTCCAATTTAATATATATTGCAAATGTCACAAAGACATTTGAACATCAGAATATTTCTAATAAGCTGTCCTTTCTGCAAAATTCTGAAAGTGTGTGTTCTCCTTTGTCAGTTTTATTTTGGACTTAGGAACTATTGTATGAAACAGGAAAACTTATATTGAAAGATCCACAAGAATTTGTGTAATTTCAGAAATAATATAATTTAAACACAGTTTATGATACTAAAACTTTTGTCCTAAATTATAATTTAGATTGGTTTTTTGTTGTATTCCATGTATTTCTATCTGTTTTCCTATTTTCAATGAGCCTGCTTCAGAAAAAGAAAGAAAAAAATTGTCAATGCAAAGGAATTTTTAAAAATACACTATTCAGAAATTAAATAGCTTAGGAAGTTTCACGTCCCGAAAGCTTACTTTAAAGCTTTTATTTCCAAGTTAAACTCTTGTTTATGGCTCTTGAACCATGTATTTTTATATATCCTACCATCCTTCTTGACCACTTTAGTTATTGTGTTGTATATGAAGTATGATTGCTTCTTAGCACTTGACAATGAAAGGATGATTTTTATATTAACTCAGTAACTTTATTGCAGCAGTAAGTGTGCAAACCATTCACTGTTTCCAGATATTACAGTGCTGAAGCCAGGAAATGTGTTTTTGCTATAATGGAAAATATTTTTAAATACTCCTAGATGTACTAAGTGAAAAGTGGCATTCAGGTTTCAATATGTCCAAAAAAGGATTTGAAATGACTGCTAATATTACCAAAAAAACTGCCTGAAGATATGAGACAAAACTGGTAGGCCTTGAGGCTTTTGAATAATTTCTGCTCGATAGTGAGCAAAAGTCCCAGAAGAAACAGGCAAGCAAACAAACCAAGCCAATAAAAAAACGAAAAAAAACCAAGCACCAACCAATAGAAACAAATATAAAAAAACCAAACCAGTAAAAAACTCCCAAAAAAACAAAACAAAACATAACAAGAAAAAAAGCCACAAACAAAAACAAACCCACCTAAACAAACAAGATAAAATTTGAAAATAGATTTATCCGGGAAAAAAACCCAAGTGAGATAAATATGGGCATGTTTTTTTTTTTTTTTTTTTTTTTTAATATATATTATTGTTTGTAGTCTTTTCAGGTCTTTCTTTTCTCACAGGAGTTAAATTCATTTTGCTTTATCTGAAACCAGGCATTTATTTTGAATATCTTCTAAACAGGGACTAATTAATTAGATCCTGATTTAGAGGTTAGAGTTTTTGAAAATAAGGCTAGGATGGCTTCTATTTTTTATTTGTTACAACAGAGATTTTGCACAGCCATCTCTTTTAGGTAGTGGAAAACAATTAATCAATTTTTCCCTTCTTCGTCTTTAAGACTACCTTTTGGGCTTTCACCTTCTTCTGCAATCCCATAATAACAAATTAAAGACATTAATGGAATATTGTAGTGCAGATTTCTCCTGAGAAATAAGATAAATGATTGTTTAGGTATTTTAGGGATAAAAATATTGTAAAATCAATTTTAACCAATTTCACCCTCCTCTCTTGTAGTCTAAGTATGTAAATCAGGTAATCTAACAGCTTTTTGGTACAATATAGCCTTCAAAATATACATTGATCACAAAGGATACTTATCCAATGATTTTTTTCTTTTAATAATGTGCATTGCTTATACAGATTCCAAGGTGAATCAAAGAAAAATTACATGCATAAACAATAAGCTGCCCAGATGGTCCATCAACAGTTAATTAAGTGGCAAACACAGAAGTATATCTGATGCTGCCAAAAAACTGCCTGCAGACTCTGCAATGGGCTCAAATATAGATTGCTGGAGGAAAATCTTCTGCAGATTGGCATCAGTCTCTTGTGATGCTCATCTGAAAAACAGAGTAAATTTCACAAGCTACATTTGAAAATGAAAACAAGAGTAAGGGAAGCCCTGTCTGGACATATTGCTAATAATGGGACATGAGACTGTCATGCTCATGCTGCCAAGGTAAATTCAGATCAGAGCAGTAGAGACCAAAGAGGACCAGCAGCTGTCACCTGCTCTCCATGTGAAGTGATGTGGCAGTCTCTGAGTCCCCATCCACTTCTGGTGCTCAGAAAAAGCAGAGTTCTTTCATCCCATCATTGTTGAATGAACATGTGAATTCTGCTACACAACCATTCCCTGGGACAGTCTCAGCAGTAAAAAAGGGCTGTATGGGTTACACATTGAAGTTTTTACCTTTCCATTTCTTGAGACTCCTTCACTGCTAAACTCTTTAGAATAGTGTTCTAATACCTATTATTGAAAGGCATCAAAGCAAGTTTCTGGAGAGTAGAAGTAAGCTTAAAAAATATGTTTCAGATAAACATTAACTCTTTGCAATATTTTTCCCCTTAAAATATGCCTGCTTTTCCAGGTCATGTAATTCCAGAGTCAATAAGAAAGCTGGAAAAAATAGTTTGCCATGCTCCCAAATGTAAATCTACTCAATAATTGCTACTTCAGCGCAATTATCAGGTTTGCACTTTGACTCAGATTAATGGATAAAACCACTAAAAATTGCTTAGGCAAGTGACAAGACATGTGAATTGGTTAATAAGTGAATTAGGGATCCTTCCTTTGAAATTTGTTTCACATAAAAGAGCAGCAATCATGAATATTTTAAAAGCAAAAACTCTTTAGGCTTCTTTAAATATTAATATAGTAAAGAGAAAACATTAAATATCAGTTAGGAACATATAGTGTTTCAAGTATTAGGTTGTGAAACTAGAAAACCAAACCAAAATGATTGATATGAAATAGCTTGTAATTTGTCATCTTTTGTCCCTTAATTTTTTTGCATATTCGATCACATGTTAATTATTTTTGTCTATTTTTTTCCTAGAAAACACTTATTTCTCAAAGATTGTTTTTGTTTTGTAATCTTACAGAAATTAGTTGGAAACACCAAAAAAAGACAGAAGGCTGAAAGTCTGAGACCAAATCACCCTTACAATCAAGTTTTTATGGAGTCACTGGGTAAAAAAAGTATGAAACAGGCCACAAATCTTTCAAAAACAGAAGTAAAACTTAATTTTGGTCATGAATTTGAATGAGAGAATCAACTAAAAATTCTAATCTTGTAAAATAGAAAACCATCAATGATCATGATTCCCAAAAGCTTTCAAGATGTGTAAAATCTGCTGGTGTCCTGATGCAGCAGAGTTATGCTCAGCAAGAGTTCAAATGTTTACTCTTGTTCTTGAGTTAGATAAATATGCTTCTGCTCTGTCTACTGCTGCTGTGTCCAAGAGAACTCATGTAGGCAATGCACGTCTTCTCAAGAAAACTACAGTAACGGCTGCAATACTAAAGGAAACAGATTTGGCCCAAAACAGCATAAAAAAATAATAATCTCCCATTCAAAGTGCAGTTGTACACAGAGTTTCAGCTGTTCCCAAAATGAAATCTTTTATATATGGCACTTTTTCAGCTTCAGCTTGGATAATCCAAGGCAAGCTATTTGCTCTACTTGCAATAAAAATTTGTATACTCACAAACCTGGAGTCTATGTTGGCACATCTGTGCTTAGTTTCCATCTGCAAGTATTGTAGCCAATATATTCCAGTGATTGCAGCCAAAATAAAACAAGTAAAAAGAAAATCTAACAGTAAAGTGACTGAAACTATTAGACATTGCACATGATTCTGCATTACCTTTTATCTTATTATTCTTTTACTTTACTGTGGAGCAAAAGGCAATTTAAAGCCAATAAATACTAGGAACTTGAGTACAGATCTATAGTTTGCATTTATTTTCTCCAAAGCTTAACTGCACAGTTATCACATTTGCAAAAATAAAGGTGGACTCTTTTTCAGATAAAATAAACTTTTTTGCAGATAAAACGTAATTCAAGTAGAATATGGATTGACAAATGAAAGACTGCTAACACAGGGATTGATACAGCCAATATTGAGGCTCAAATAACTAAAGCAGATAAAAAAAAAGAATTATGCAAGCTATCATCTTTCTCTGAGAATCCCATATGTCCAAGCCCAAAGTACAAGTCATTAAAAAATCCCTAATATTAAATTTAATTCAATAATAATATATTATTTTTACTGGATTTGTATTGGGTTTCATTTATTCATTTATTATAATAAACCCAAACCAACACCAGAAATAATTTGGTTGATTATCTATTACACTTAAGTCCCTTTTCTGGGAATGTCGAATTTGAAGGGCTATCACAAATGCCCCAACAAATAAACAGAAAGAATCACTAACCCAGAAGTGAAAACAGAAGTGAAAAGATTTATTTGGAGACAAAGTTTAAAAAAAAAGTACAAATGTGTACATTAACCAGACACAATTTAAGAAAGCAGTAAGTATCTCTAATTTTTTCTTTCTTTTTTTTAGTTTTGCTTGAGTTGTCATTCTAGATGGATGAAATATCCTTGTATTTTTGTTCACTTGCTTACTTTTATGTCTATGCATCTTTAAGTTAAACAGAATATTTTTTTCTAAATAGACTTTTTTTCATTGTGCAAGAGGTTTGGTCCTTTTACATAGTTGCTGGTGCTCTTACACAACCATTCAATTCTTAGGAGAGTATTCATCTCTACAATTACTTTTAGAAATTCCCTGAAATCCCCGAGTAGCAATTAAAAATCTCTGAGGCATATGGATGCATAGCAGATTGATTACTTTCATATGTTTTGTCTTTTCATTTTTCTGTCATGTGCTTAATTTGCACCTCAAAATCATCAGTGGTCAGCACAGAGCATAATAGGAAGCAAGAAATTGCTCTACACTCAGAAACGAGAATTTTAAACAGGAAGGGAACTGAAATGTTTGCAATATTGGTCCTGTTTATATAGTAATTCAGTATTTTAATATTGTCTTTTTTGCTAAACTCACATAAGATATTGACCCATCAATAACCCATGTGTCATGAATTCGGTGTTTCCTGAGATGTCAGAAAACACTGTCGTTGAACTGAGAAGGAATAACTCTTAGTTCCTTTCAAAAAAAAAAACAAAAAAAAAACCAAACAAAAAGTCCCCTCCAAACAAAAACAAAACAAAAACATCTAATAAAAAAACCCCAAACATACAAAACCATACAAAGCTGATAAAATATGAGTAATATATGCTGATTGGTAGCATGATGTGCAAAGACTGATAAACGCTTGGGTTCTGGGCTGCACATCATATGGCAAATTAAGCCATTTCTTTGGCTTGCTGCACTTCAGGACATCCATAGAGCAATTTGCTTGGCTTGGGCTCATGCTGGTTGAGACGGGCAGCAGCTACTTACAGCTGCTGAATCTTCCCTTCCACAAACTTGGCAGAATGCCTCAAAGGGACTTGTCTGAAATAGAAATATAATATGGAGAATAGAAATATAATATGGAGGAGACATAAGAGGGAAATGAAAGAAGAGTGAAGTAATTGCAGTAAAAAAGGAGAAAAGTAGGAGTCTGGGGAGCCTGAAATTAAAAAAACAAAGTTTTAGAAGTTCAGCCACTCCTTTGAATTGCTCCCCCATGTGTCAACTGATGGGAGGCTGCCAATATACTGTAAGGCTACACAGTTCCCACTCCTTGTTCCGCATTCTAATGCTATCCGTAGGCTAAGAGCATGCTTGGAAGGTGTGTGAGAAGAGTGTTGGACTCCCTTAGCTCCTTTACTTACCCCACACACACTGTTCTTTACTTCACTGTATGATCCAGACACTTTTGCTGAAACAAATTCTCTCTGGCTATTAAAATCACTTTGATATATCAGTAACTCTGTGGAGTTAAATAAGGGTGTTCTAATAAGATTTATTTTTCTCCTCATCAAGTTAAATTTATGGTTGAAGAGAAATTTGTGATTGTGTCAGATGGAGGGTATAGGGATGTGAGGGTTAGGAATCACTGGCATTCTTACCTTAATCAAGCTTTCATTCCCAAATTGGATTCTTAGATGTGTTCTCCTTCATTTTTATAGAGCTAATGTGTTTTGCTTTTTGTTGGTTTTCTTTTCTTTCTTTTTTTTTTCCTCTTCTCAGCAGTTATTTTCTTTTATTGGTGTGCTGCTTAGTGGAAATACATCAAATTCTTAGCAGATGCAGTCACTGAATAAAACAAAGGTCTAAATGCTAATATGAATAATGAAATTTCCATGGTGGCACACATGGGAAAGAGTAGAAATTGCTAAGGCATAATGAAATAAATTATATTTTATTAAAGTCTCCCTACTGAACAGATACTGCGTGCAAATATATTTTCTAAAATGAATCATTATATATTTTCATTCATGAACAAGAAGTGTTTTATTCATGTGTATATAAAAAGTGTATCTGGAAGCACTCTTTATTTTACAAAGTCATTTAGTTGCAAAGGAGAATAAAAACATTGTCCAGGAAATGAACAAGCACATAAAGAATTTCTTTACTTTCAAAGTCAACTGCAAAACTATCCTAGCCTTATGTTAATGTCAGATGTACCTACACAGCTTCCTGTTCATTTCTGACATACAAATACAAGCATGTAATTCTCCTCCTAAATGAAACTGAATATTTATTTATAAAAATAAAAAAGTAAAAGCTCTTTGCAATGTGAACATATGAACTTGTAGATAATTCACTTATCTTGGGAGTACATTTGGGGCATTTCAAATACTGCCCTGTGGATTTAACAGAAAGATATGTAAGTTGACGAAAACAGAATTCAGACTAATTTTCATGTCATTTTTATTAATATTCAAAATTTTATTTATAGATTATGCTCTTAGACATTTCCTATCTTGCAATTACAGTTCCTCTTGTTGTGAGTGGGAAGGAGATTGAGAACTGGAATTCAGAGAAGAAAATTAAAACCTTTCTTGGGTTTTGTTAACTCAACCTTCAATTCTTTGCTCTTTCCCAGGGTATTAGGAAGGGAAAGATGTCTGACTTGAGTACAGTGGGAAGAGAGCCAGACTGGAATGGGAGAAGAAACAGAGATAAGGATAAGGAATCAGGGTGGAAGCAGAGATGGTGCCTGGGAATGAGGGAGGGGGAGTCTGGGAATTCAAATCTAAGAGGGAAATGGTGAAGAAAATGGTGAGGTAGTTAGAGAGGGAAGAGAGCTTGCCTTTGGATAAGGACTTGGGGAGACTGCCAAGATTAGAATGGTGCAACTGGGAGTTATGTGCAGAGAGTCTTGAAATAAGTGAATCTGACAATGTGATAATTTTGCACGATGATAAATGAGAGTCTCTCAGCAAAGACAAGGATGCAGGCACACTGCTTGAGTTTTAGCTGAGTGACTTACAAGCCAACAGCCAAGATGAAGTAATTATCTGTATGTTTGCTCATCACTAGTATTTTTTCTGGTAAAACTAAAAGCTCATTGAGAAAGACAGCACTTTTCAATCCAAATTTGATAGTTTTGTAGAAGTGCATTTCATCTTTAAAAATCACTTTTACAAAAGTATTCTACAAAAGTTGATTAAGATTATATCAGAAAAAACATTCTAATCTTTGAGAGTTTTACATGTATTTCTAATTTCCAGAGGTGAAAACTACCCAGCAAGGTGGGGAATATATAATATGTGCTTGCTTCCAATCCACTTGCTCAAACTTGTTCTAAATTTTGTCCACTTCTGCTTAAAATATCAAAATAATTGAATAAAAATTAGTCTGTTTTGCAGTGAGTACCTGTATATCTTTCCAACAAAACTGAAAACTCTTTTATCTTTTTTGTGGCCTTTTTTTTTAAGTTTTGTTACAACTTTTCATGTAAGCTTTACTAAATATCAAAAAGAGCTTTATAGAGCTCCTCCTCTACTTTTCAAGACTTTCCTCTCAGAAATGTCTTGTTTAAAATAATCTTAAAGAATCTGACTGATCATGAGTTAAACAAAGAACAGCAGCGAATAAGGAGTCCTATTGAATTCTATTATAACGGTGATCTTGAAGTTCAAGCTCATACTTAAGTAGTTGGCAAAGTAGTTTCATAATCTTCAGAATTATGCTAAATAAATATCAAAATTGCTTAAGCATTAATTTTATTGAGGTAACTCAGATGTAAATTGAAGAAAAAATATTCTGTGAGAATGTTTTGCTGCTAGGTTTTTTCACTGGCTTCTGGATTTTGTTTCAGAATCAAAAGATATTGGATTTTCACCCAGTTATGTTTGTATAACAGATAGAATGCATATCTTTCTAGACTCTGCCTGAGTTGCTAAGAAGAGAATCTTCAATTTGGGGTCTCTTTAATTAGTTCTTACTGAGTGGTTCTTGCAGTAGCTAAGTGGTATGGACTTTTGTTAGCGCCATCAGCAGATTATTCTCCCAGGCACATTTCTTTAGTTTTAAAGAATAATGATATTTTATACCTATTTTTATTGTTTGTTTTTTTATTATAATTATTTCTTGCATTTACTTTGTTTTGGTATTTAAGTCCATAAAAGAAGGGATTGTCCAGCCAATACAGAGGAGTCAGTGGTTAGTCTGATCCCCGAGGCTTTTTCAATGCTTTACACAATGTATGCAGTTAGATGTTGTCCAGGAGAACGGGAGAATATTCTAACAGTACAGGGAGGTGCCCTGTGAGTTAGATGTGGAGGGGAAGATATGTCGGATCTTGAAACCTGTGAATTGGTTCTGGAGTAATTCTTGAATTCTAGAGTGACGGAGACTGATCTTCAGATGTTACAGAAAATGAACTTTCATCAAAAAATGAAATCAATATAATGAAAACTTATAAAACTACTTTCCATTTACAGTCTGATGCAGTACCTCTCAAATATAATTTTCAAAAAAATTCCAGTTAGAGACCTGAGGTTCTCAGGTTTCCAATTGCAATGCAATTATAATCAAAAATAATTCTTTTATATCATGATTCTGTGCTAATACATATCTTTGATTTCAAGTTGAAATAAGAGAAAAAGTGACCAGTACAACAACTTGTACCTTTTGCACCTTATTTCATTTAAAATTAAATGCATCAGGGTTTTTTAGTCTTTTGTATTCAGAATACATATAGAAAATGACACATTTGAACAATGAAGACTGCTCCAGGAATGAATCATTTTTTGCATTGCATTTCTCCCAGGTAAATTACCTTTAACAACACTAAATATGAGAAGAACTGGTTTGACAAGTTGTGAGCATGTAAGCTTGCAAGTATATTAAGAATATGATCTACCTACCCCTCCTAAAGCAAATAGGCACTGCTTCCCATTACTTCAAATGGCATACACCTCAGAAACTATACTTAAGGGAAATACACTGTAATCACATAAAATGCCTTTAGGTCAATCCTGAACCAGGGGCTTAAAAAGAATATCCATTCACAGGCAGTGCTTCAAGGTGGAATGTCTAACTAGGGCTCACGCTTTAACTCAGCGTACAGGCTGGGGGTGCAGGAGGAGCTGGGAGGGGATACAGCCAGGACAGCTGACCCCAGCTGTCCACAGGGAAAAAAGAGGAAGAACGGGATATTCTGAGTGATGCCATTTGTCTTTTCAAGTTATCATTAGACTGGACGGAGCCCAGATGTTCCTGGGGATGGCTGAACATCTACCTGGCCATGGAAAGTGGAAAACTAACTCCTTGGTTTCCTTTGCTCTCATTCATAGCTTTAGCTTTCCCTCTTAAATTGTCTTTATCTCAACCCATGAGTTTTCTCACTTTTACTCTCCTGATTCTCTCCCCATCACACTTGGGAGGAGTGAGTGAGAGGCTTTGTGAGGCTGTTGCCACCTGGGGTCAGACCATGGCAGAATTAGAGCCTGAAAAGATCCATTTTTTATGAGTCTCGTAACTGGTTTTGCAGCATAAGCTGCAAAAAATTTCTTCCCTGAATATTTTTTTATCTGGGCAATGGCTGGACGTCCAGCAATCGAGAACAAAACTTTTGTTAAGTTGGGGAGAGAACCAAATATTATTCCCCACTTGTGTGGCTTTCTAGAGCCTCCTGAAGGATTCTTTTGCTTGTTAGAGTAGGCATTGTGAGAAACATTTAAAATGACTGTCATGAAATGCTAAATAGTTAAGAAAGGGTGACATCCAAAAAGGTGTTGACATCAATCTTCCATCACCACCAAGCAATTCTGACCAACACAGATGATACACAGCATACTGTTCCACGAGGGGCAATGTTATAAAGAAGCCTAAATATAAATGACATCTGTACCACATTAGTATCTATATCAATTTTCCCTTAACTTCCTACAAGAGTCAACCTGCCCTTGGCTGTTTCATGCTGACAGTAGTTCTTTTTTTTGCTAGTGAGCAAATGTCAAGATAAACACAAGTCATTTGCAAGTGTTGAAAGTATGAAGGAATTTTGATCAACAAAATCTGAATATATTTTAATGCAATTAGCAATTAATAAATGTCTTTGAGTTAGTGATAGGATAAGCAGATTATGAAAAAGTTTTGTTAGTCAGTTATTTGCCGTTAAATAGCTAATAAAAGTGCTGGAGTAGGCATGAGCTTTTAAAACCCTATACAAAGACAAACTTCTCTCCTTGAGAAACTATAAATTGGCTGAGAAAATAGCTTTAAGTATTAAAATCTATTGAATACTGTGAAGAGTAGGGGGGCTGTCCAAGCAGTGGCAGCACCATTAATCAAGAAGATCTTGTAGGGAGTTAGTCTTATCTGCTCAAACATATTGAAATGCCTGTACCTTTGGGGAGCCAGGCCTGTATTCATGACATCAGTATCAGTCCTAGGAAAGATCTCTACATCTCTTAACATTGACAGCATAACATGTGTCCAGAGTCATCTTAGGTCCCATAGTATCTGAAGAAAAATCTTTTGCAGAGGTGTTTAAGATGTAAATAAGTATCTTGAGCCTGACTCTGTTATAGCAACCATTGACATGGAATGGATATTATTTCTAAGGGATAGGCTTTTTAATTAAAAAAGCTTGCCAAGAGTGAATTGCATTTGCTTCGGGAATCAGAGCTAGTCCAGACTCTGACAAAAGTGAGTGGATTAATTCAAAGCAAGACAAACAACATCTTCTATGTCCTGAGGTTCAAAAATACCTTCACAGATTGTGAAGTCAGAATCACAGTTCATCACATAGCAATAACAAATGATAATACTTTCTTCATCCTAAATGTGTAAACTAGATATTGTTTGAAGTTCATATTCTTTTTTCAGTGGCTGACTTTAAAACATCCTTCATTGTCAGGTAAATTACTAAGCTCAACATTTCTCTTGTAGCTACTCACTGTCAGAGGAACACTTGTTGGGGGACGAGGAAGGAGTAATACAAATACAGAAGTTATTATGAAATTCCAGGTTTTTCTTGCCAAAGTAAAGTTAACAGTGTTATACTGATATAAATTATTTAATTAGGAGAAATATTTCTTTCCTCATGGCAGAAGATTCCAAATAGTAAGAACAACAAATTCTCCAGCATCTATGGTTTCCACTGTAAAGAACTTAAGTATTTTTAACTTAGGATTTTTAATAGAAAAAAATGCTTAAAAAACAAGTAAAAAGTCTATTTCAAATTTATAAATATTGACAAATACTATTTGTATAACAAGCTGCAATATCAAAGCATTTGCACCTTCATAAGAAAATGCGGTGGTAAGCTTCACATCTGCTAATCACATAAACAAGCTAGGAAAGGAAGGCCTTTTTCCTATACTTTCATATTTGATAAGTGTCCATACAAAGTGGGAATAACTTAACTATTTTCATTGATGCACAGTGGCTTTCCACCCATAAATAGTATTTATGCATAAAATTCTATTTTTAATTATTTTTTTAAATACTAGTTATTTCTTCTATCTCTGATCATTTTTCTCACCAATCACCTAAATATCTTCAAAAGTTAGGTTATATAATTTCATTTAATAACATCAAGATCTTATATATACATATATATACAGTTATATAGTTATCATAATTACATGTTTCAGGTGGCTCTCAAATGTGATTCATATATAGTAGATAACCTGATACTGCAAATTATCTACCTTAGGCCAAAAAAATTTGGTTTCGCAAAATTATGAGAGTGTATGATTGGAAAAGATCCTTAAGGCTTCAGTCAAGTCTCTGTAGTATGACATGTGCCATGTGATGTAATAACTCTCATAAATATGTCATACTTAAACAAGATTAGAGAAGCTGTGAAAATATAAATTGTGAATGAAAAGGTCCAATTACCAGTCTATAAACTGATAAACATATCTCCATGGTGCAATTAATTTTTTACAAAGTACAAGATTGCCTCTTGGATAAAGCAATTAAATAGTCCACAGATATTCTGTTTAGTATCATTCTTGGTCTTCAGTTCTTGATCTTGATATTTTGGTTCAAGATGTAGCTAACACCCCAAAAATCTAAATCTCTGATCACAATACACTCTAAATCAGTATTTTCCCAGCAAACAAACACCCCCTCCCACAAATCAATATTAAAAACCAACCAACCAATCAATCAACCAACAAACTCAAACCATAAC